>BRDA01001209.1:17522-45216 GCA_036984385.1 Crenuchus spilurus | reverse complement strand
CCACAAACGTGTTGTGAAGAGCAGACTTTAATAGATTTCTGTTCTTTAAATAAAACAGGGGGCCACTCACACCTGATTGTCATCCCATTGATTGAAAACACCTGAATCTAATTTCACCTTTAAATTAACTGCTAATCCTAGAGGTTCACATACTTTTGTCTCTCACAAATATGTCATATTGGATCATTTCCCTCAATAGATAAATGAGCAAGTATAATATTTGTGTCTCATTTGTTTAACTGGGTTGTCTTTATCTACTTTTAGGACTTGTGTGAAAATCTGATGATGTTTTATGTCTGAAATATAGAAAATTCTAAAGGGTTCAGAAACTTTCAAGCAGCACTGTATGTCAATGCTAAGCCAATAGATCTAAAATGAAACTTGTGTATCATTTTCTTGCTTGACCCAGACCAAAATAACCAAACAGCAAATATAAATGCACCTTCTATTCTAGGCAAATAGAAATTACGTTTTCAGGACAGAGTCAGATGATTGTGAAAACTGTGTGAAAGCGAAAATAGATCATTGTTGCACAAAACGGTGCAAACCTGAAGGTTTCCTTGCTAAGAATTGCAGGCAACTGCTTTCAATTTGGGCTGTTTTTAATTTAAGACTGTTGAATGCTTGTTTATTTGCCATGTTTGAGTGCTCTACCATATAAATGACTCAAAGTAGGGCTACCACGGTGACCTTTTGACCTATGCAGCAAGTTCTGTCTAATACTGTTCAACAGAGCAACGAGCAAGCTTTTGAATCTCAGTGGAGAAGGTCATGATCCAGATATTACTCAAAGTCTCTCACTTTCTTTCTTTTTTATTTTGTTACACTGTTAACATCTGCAATAATTTATACTGCTCTGCTCATCCAAGCTGGACAAAGTTGTTGTGGAGAGAAGTTATATGTCCTTTCTCCCCTCTATCTGTGTTTGCCGTTGAGACTTGCACCCTTTGTGTGGATTTGATGGAAATCTCTGATAGTGTGTTAGCGCACAAGGTTGCAGCTATTTGCACTTGAGGTCTTTAAAGGCTGTCAACACCGTAGCCAGGGCTGTTTCAGCACCATGGATAACAGCACAGTCCACTGAGAACAGGGTGCAAATGCAAAGCGTGCACGAGTGTGTGTTAGTGCTGGTGAGTGTGTGTCAGTTTGGTTATAAAAGTGTATCATCTAGAGGGACATGAGTCTTCATCCAGGACAAATTGTTTCTCTTCAGTACAGAAGAACAGCATTTATGTCAGCACTTCATTCCAGGAAGTAGGGCTACATGATATGAACACAATACTAGTGTATTATATACAGTGGTACCTTGAGATACGAGCAGACCAAAACAAAAATTTTTTAAGATACGAGCTGTTACTTCGTCTGTATTTTGGTTCGAGATCCGAGTGAAATGCCAAGATACGAGTGCCTCTTGCTAGTTGGCACGTTGGCACAAAGGTTCAGTATGGGCAGCACAACACCTGCATCTCATTCTTTCTCACGTGTTACCCTCAGAATCAAGTCTAATCTCATGCGCTGTACTCCTTCTTGCGTACTTTTTGGAAAAAAATCGATAGTAAAAATGTTTTAAACTCTTAAGCCTAATTAATTTTAATAACATACATACAGTAATTGTTACTGTTAATATTATTTTGTGCAGACCTGTGATCCGCGTATGCGTGCGCCGGCCCTGAACATAAATATGGAGACTTGATGCTACTTCCATGGCATCTGCGATTTCAGTATTTCGAAGTTCAATATTGCATAAAATCTTCAAAAGCTATATATAGTGTAGCCTGACCAGAGACGGTGAGTATTGCCTGCATGTTTGAGAGGATTATGTGGCATTGTGATAACATAACATTGTTATTGTGTATATAAGTGCTCTTATTTAAATTATTTCCTCTCTACAGTTGTGCGAATTTACCCAAATTCTTTACCTACACTACCGGTCAAAAGTTTTAGAGCACCCTAATTTTTCCACTTTTGTATTAAAAATGAGTTTAATGTCTCAGTGCACTGTTAAATAAAAAGTCATGGAATCGGTTTATAGACCAAAATGTGTCTAAACTTTGGACACAAAGTGGCACCTTTGTCAGATATAACAGCTGAACACACTCGTGACATTCTTTCTACAACAGACATCAAATATTCTTCAGACAGTTCTTCACAAATCTGCTGCAGAACGTCACATAAATGTTGGCTCTTGTAGGTTTGCTTTGCTTTTCACTTCATCCCAAATCAGCTGGATGGGGTTTAAGTCTGAGACTGTGCTCCCTCCATGTTTTCAAGCTGACCATCTTGTTTGTTCCTGAGGTAGTTCTGGCAGAGCTTGGACTGATGTTTTGGGTTATTATCTTGCTGTAGGATGAACCCCTGACCAACTAGGTGCAACAGAAACTTTCTAAAACTGTTCTAAAACTTTTGACCGGTTGTGTATATCTGACTCTCTCTGTGTAGTAGCATTTCTGCAGCTTCTCTGGCAAGAGATCCGGTTTGTCCTCTCAGAGATATGCTGGATGAATTAGAGTGTGGCAGGTTAGCACTGATGTCACTAAACCAGGCTACTTGTGCTTGTCTCGGTGTGTACAGTCTTAAATGGTGTCAAAAGGGTTCTTTGAGGGGGCTCCCCCGAGTGACTCAGCAGGCTAAGACGCTGACACTATGACCAGAGAATCGCGAATTCGAATTCCGGTCATGCTGTTTGTCATCAAGAGCTGGGGCCCAAGAGAGTAAAAATTGGCAGTGCTGATTGGTCCATTCAGAGCTGGGAATCCTGCGCTTTCCTCTGAGCTCATTGGCTCCCCAGTGACGGTGTATCAGCAGTGGTTAGAAAAGTGGTGGTGACTGTTTTGCACGCAACGGTGGAGGCGTGTGCTTGTCTTCACCCTCCTAGAGTCAGGGACAGTGCAAAGTGATGGGGAGAGACCCCTAGTGGATGGGATGGGCTAATTGGCTACTACCACATTGGGAAGGGAAGAAAATCGTCATATTAGAACCACTTTTGATTTTGCTTAAGATGGTTCTTTTAAGGAATATGTTTTTGGTTTCTGTAGTGTGTAGTCACCTTCTACACTTAGGGCTGCCCATTATCTGCTGTTTTATTTATTTTAATTCAAGATAAACTTGTATGTATGGTGTAACAAATACACAGTAGGTGCCGTAAAAAAAAGATTAATCATAATTCATGTTATGGACAAAATTAATGGACTCCTTCACTTTATAGAGTTTAATATACCAGAACACCTCAGCAGCCATAATCCTTTTCAACTTGTACATGGTACGTTAATTTTTAATGTAATTTACGAACATTTTCTTAAACTTTGAAACCTACAGTGTCTTTTTAGATTGCTCTTCTTTTCTTTGTATTTGTACGTACACAAACATTACTAAATGTGTGGCACCCGGGGTATAAGTGGGACGGCCCGTAGGTGTCCAGTTGTATGAAATTCGTAGACTTAGCAGAGGAAACTCCACTTAACTTCACTTTCTGGCTCTGCCTCAGCCGTTATTCCTTACAATGTTTGTACAATAAGTTATTCGTTTTCATGAGATTTAAGGTTACGTGTGTGTTTCAGTTTCTCACTCTTCGATTTCATATTAAATACCATACAACTCATTACCAAACGCTATGTCTTAGTGTAAATAAACTAACGATAAGCTCAGTGTTCAGTGGGTTAAATCTCTGTTTGTCTCTCTGAATTTTGACATGTCTGTGACAAAGACAAAGCAAATCAGTGCTTGGCCTCCTGGAGCATGGTTCAGACTCTTGTTGTGTGGGTGAGACTCTTGCAATGACTGTGCGATGATTGACATCTTCCCATCTCCCCCTGGGTTTATCTTATTGTCACTCAGCCTTTTAGCACTTTTGTCCCTCAGCTTGCCTCTCCATCAGCAGCCCATCTCTGGTCCAGTCCCAGAGGAGCACGCCGGACTGCAGGCCTCAGCTGCAGCAGATGATGCTGTTTGGGACAAAAGAGTGTGGTAGCTATACTTATAGAATGCTGTCACCCTCTCTTCAAAACTGTGCAGTCTCCCACTCCCTGAGGCAAGCTGAGGTTAGAGATTTGAGCATGCTTGTGACTCGGTATATGTTTAGAGGTGTCTATATATGAGTGAGTATGTGTATTAGCACCAAGTATCATCGTTAAACTATTAAGTGGCAGATTTTTAAAATGTTAACTTTTAATGTGTGTGTGTAGAATAGTCAACTTTGGTTCAGTTAAAATGAACCCTGCTGTGATTACAGTGTGGATAGTTACAGTAAGTGAGAAGGCTGCCTTTAGAATCCTAGTGCCAGCAGGTCGAGTCACGAGTCCGAATCTTGGTCACGCTGCTTGCCTTCTACAGCCGGGGCCAGAGAAAGCAAATTGGCAATGCTCTCTCTGGATGGGTAGATGGTACTCTCTACCCATCACTACTACCATGCAAGGCATCTGCCAGTTGATCCATCAGAGCTGGGATGCAGGGCTTTCCTCCTAGCACGTTGGCTGCCTAGCGACAGTGTAGCTGTTCGAAAAGTGGCGGTGGTTGACTTCACATGTATCGAAGGAGGTATGTGCTAGTCTTTACTCTCCTAGAGTCAGGGATATTACAAGTGATTGGAAGAGTCCTGCATGGGTCGATTGGGTTTATAAATACAGTGGTACCTTGAGATACGAGCAGACCAACATACACATTTTTAAAGATACAAGCTGCGATTCCATATTTTTGTTTGAGATCCAAGCAAAATTCCAAGATACGAGTGGCTGCTGCTAGTTGGCGCATTGGCGCAAAGATCCATCCTGTGATCCGCATATGCACACGCCAGCCCTGAGCATTGATATGGAGACTTGCGGTTGCTTCTGAGTGAAAACTGTTCTGTACTGAACTGCAAAGAACGAACCATGGCATCCCATTCTTCAGCCAGTTGCTGAATTTCTTGGCAGCAGTCTGATGCTGAAGTGAAATGGGAGAAGAGAGATTTTACTGTACAGCGCGTACTACACATCTACACAGTACCACAACGAATTTCCAGCAAATTAAAATGCTACAACGGGAATTCCCCAAAAAATTTTTTTACACTAATATTTATTGAAATCTGAAATTTAAATATTTTGTAATGCATTGGTAAAGTGTATATGTGTGTTTCTTAATTCAAAACATGTCTTTTTGTCCATAATTTAGGATGGTTTGGGGATGTTTCACAGAGCTGGATTAAATCTCTTTCAGTTATTTTAAACGGGAGAAATTTGTTTTATATATACGAGTTGACTGACTTACGAGCTCCGTTACAGAACTAATTAAACTTGTATCTCAAGGTACCACTGTATATGTTTTGTTCTTGCTTGGTCTGGACCAAGGGAGCCAACCTCAAATATACATGAATTCTTTAATAGAAAGTCTAACTGATCAGTTTATAATGAAATGTTATAAATAAATAAATTTGAAAAATAATATAAAGTGCAAGTATCATTTTCAAATTATTTAAAAACAAGCTATTAAAAAAAGAACAAAAATTGAGATATGGGGTTGATATTCTAATGTCAACATATGTTATCTCTTTATTTATCTTTGCAATATTGATAAATTCCAGAAAAAGCTCAGTATGGAATGATGTCTTAACCCAGTAGTGTCTTAACAAATCCACTGAGTGCTAAACACACCCTGATTAATCTCAATTCCTGACAAGTCTTTCTATAATTTTAATGAATTAACAAATTCATGTAAGCCAATAGACGTTTCTTCGAATTTGGAAATTTTCCTGTGTAAACATCTCATCAGTTGAATCTCAGGTTTAGTTGGTGTGTTTTAACAAGAAAATCACTGCACTGTGCTGAACACTGGACCTTCATGACCAGAGTTTATCCCTGCTGTACCAACATCATCGCAAAGTAGTATTTTGTCTATATTGTGCTGTTCTAGTAAATGTGTGTGTGGAGGTCACTCTCAAGGGACAGGCCCTTTAAGAGATCGGCTGCCTTGCTGAATGCCTGTGGCCTCGTGCCTCAGGGAGCAGGATGAGAGGGGGCTTTGAAAGCCCTTTGACATTGCTCTGATGACTTGTTTACACATTAGCACACTGAGGACGTTTCCCGAGTCCCGGGAGGGTGATCTTCCTTTTTAGCTTGCTAACACTGTGGCTTTCTGCTGTGGCCCCAAGCCCCGAGGAAATACATATTGTGAATCAAATACAGTTCAATTTTATACTATAAAAATGTAATATGATAAACAGGAATGATGTGTCCTGCTCTGTTATAAAAGGGAACACATCTCTTCTGATGCAGCATAACATAACATTTATACTTTGTCGATGTTTAATTGGCTTAGAACTGTACAAAAATGAATTGCTGCTTAAAAAATAGGTTTTTACTGATTTGAGCCATAGTTTAAAAAGTGAAAGTAAACACACACACTATATTTATAAAAGTATTGGGACTCCTACTCATCAAGGGTGTTAAAAAGAGTTTATTTTGCTTTTATTGGGGTCACTTTCTCTACTGTCCAGCAAAGCCTTTCTATTACAGTTTGAAGCATTGCTATAAGGATTTGATTGCATCCAGCAACAAGAGCCTTAGTGAGGTCAGGATGTCATGTTATCGTCACCCCACCTCATTCCCAACTCATCCCAAAAGTATTGGATGGAGCACCTTCATTCCAGAGAACACAGTTCCACATCTGGCATTAGAGATGGTCCCAATAGTTTAATGTTTATCTACTTCAGAGTCCAGTACTTCTCTACAGGAACTGCATGCACGTAAATAATTTCTGATGCTGTTATGACTCCTTTGTCTTTATATCAGCTGTTAAAAATGGCGCCATCTAATGGGTAGATGGTGCTCTCTCATCATCGCTACTACCATGCAGTGTCCGCTTTCCTCCGAGACAAGCAATGTGTACATCTGTGTCAGTAATGAGGTTAACCTAAAGTGGCCAAATGCTTTCATTTGGCAGAGCCCAGATAGCTCAGTCAGTAGAGGAGCAGACTTTTAATCTGAGAGTCCAGGGTACGAGTCCCTGTTTGGGCAATTGTTCTGGGACAGCCATGGCCTAGTGGTAAGGATCTGGTCTTGTGACCAGAAGGTTGCCGGTTTGATCTCCAGACAGGACATGACTGATGTGCCCTTGAGCAAGGCACTTAACCTAACCCCCTAAATGCTCCCCGGGCGCCGGTGCATAAGGGCTACCCACCGCTTTGGGCATAAATTCTCACAGCCTTGTGTGTGTGTGT
Organism: Crenuchus spilurus; assembly: GCA_036984385.1. Classification (NCBI taxonomy): domain Eukaryota; kingdom Metazoa; phylum Chordata; class Actinopteri; order Characiformes; family Crenuchidae; genus Crenuchus; species Crenuchus spilurus. The sequence goes on along the minus strand of BRDA01001209.1, from coordinate 38,027 downwards.
GTGTGTGTGTGTGTGTGTGTGTGTGTGTGTGTGTGTGTGTGTGTGTGTGTGTGTGTTTCACTGCACGAATGGGTTAAATGCAGAGGTCAAATTCCGTTGTGTGAAAATCACATTGGCAAATTGGTGAATCTTAATCTTAATCATTAGAAGGCATTAACGTTATGGCTGTTGTATGTTAAGTAGGGCTGCCACAAACGATTATTTTTATAGTTTTTTTAAGATTAGTCGGCTAATCGGATCATACGTTATTTGAATATAAAACATACAGCTTATCGCACTAGAATGCAGCTGCTATTATATAACCGTCATTAGATTTCAGCTATATGCTAACTAAAAATAAAAACAATTAAGATCATAGTTCATTAAATCTTTAATGAAATATGCAGCTTGTTGCAACAAACAATTATTTAACTGTTTAGCATAAAGTGTAAACGTAGCACTGAAACATTAGCATTGCTATTCAAACACATGACTGTTATAACGTTACAGAAAACACATGAATGTGTGCTAAGGCTGATGAATCAGATCGTCATCGCTAATGTTAACTTTTACAGCTATAAATATGAGTAAGCAGCAAGTAACTCTCTGTTTACGCTAATTTTAGCAGCTAACTAGCAAATTAGCTTACCGAGATAACGGTCCCTCTTCATCATTGTCACAATCAGCCACAACAGGCTTCCTTTTCAGGTGCTCGTGCATCACAGTTGTGCTGCCGTTGAAGTCAAGTTCTGACTTGCAGATATTGCATTGCACACGTTTCTCTTTAATTTTCTTAAAATGATCCCACTCTTTTGAGCTCCGTTGCCGGGTAGCCATGACGAGCCTGTCTGTATAATGTCCTGTGACGTCATCCACGGCCTACCCCGGTTACCACTACTGTGCATGTGCGTCAAGGACAGAAAGAGAAAAAGAAAGTAAAAAAAAAAAAATATGACGTATCGACTATTAAATTAGTCGTCTATCGACATAATCGTGACTAGTCGGCTAATCATGGCAGCCCCAATGATAACACAGCTGAAAGAGTCCTCTATAACAGCTCCAGCTCCTTCTCTGTGTTGATGAACCATCCATTTTGAAGAATCAGTGTTGTTAGCTTTTTGTTATCAGTTCTACACTAGAAGAAGCTGTGAACAGAATTGTGATTTTTATTGTAGTCCAGCACTAGATACCAGATGTTTTCTCATTGCATGCTCATGTCTAGCTTTCTGGACTTATATTTCCATAGTCTAACAACAGACTTCTGTTAGACAGCATTGAGAAGCTTCATGAGGCATCAGATTGGTTAAAAAAAAGTTTGCTGACACTCTGGTAGCTCACAATCTCTCCAGACCTTCTTAGTCTTTCTGTCCTAGATGTTCCACAACACTGACAAACCAATAGAGGAGCCTTCCTGCCAATCAGCCTTTGGGATTTGCTGGACATCAGCTTGATTGTCCTGCAGACACTGATGGGAAATTAGCACACATTGGTGATTTTATGCATTTGGGTCTTATTTGAGAGTCATTCTACATGATGTAATGCTGGGCCTGGCTGCAGCTCTGGGTAAGCCTGCCCTGCTCTTTTGTAATCTAGACGAATAGTCTCTCCCTTGGTGGCTGCTGCATTAAGAGATCAGCATTCATGAAGCTTTAGCCCAGTGTGAACACACACATATACTCATGCACACGCACACACATGCACACGTCCGTCTGCATCCAGTGGGAGCATGTCATTAGTATGCAAATCTGCAAAGACCTAGTTGTAACAGTGACCTTTTCGCCTTTTTTAAACTCTGTCTGTCCCTCTCATGCTCTTTCCCTGCTCTAATATCAGCCACACACACACACACACACACACACACAACCTTCCACATATACACACACAGTGACACACATCGCCATTCGCCAACACGTTCTAATGAGGTGATGACCAGCCACTTGTTATAATTGCTTTAGACTCCTTTTAATTTTCAAGCTTATTAATCATATGTAGAGTTATTTAAAATAGCATAAATTAATCTTAGATTAAAAAGCCTATCACAGACTCGAAACAATTAAAGAGTAAGGTGAGATTTCCCCAGGGTTTGGCAGTTTTATTTTAATGGAGAATGCAGGTGATTATCACACTTTGATATGGGACTGTGATTAATGTAGCCACACTTTTAAATGAGATTTTTTTTTTCTCTCCGTCCGACAGCGTAGAGGTAAGCAGGAGCTGATAATGACCTAACTAAAAGAGTATTTATTCTGCTTTTCCTCTCTTAATAACTTCCTCTGCATGGGTGCAGTGTTAGCAGCAGGTGGGTTAATTAATGGAGGTGCTGTTCCTGGCATGCTCTGACACACACACTCTTTTTTTTTTTTTCTCTCTCCCTCACATATATATACACACTCAGAACAGAGGGACACACAGGTGGTGGGGTGTGTATTTGTGTTTGTGAGGGTGGCCTGTATCAGTCCGGCCAAACAAGCAGGTGACCGTCTGGACTCTGATTTATTGCAGCTTGTCATTGTCCAAGTTTGTGTTTCTGCTTGGTCTGATCGTTGAGTGTGTTCACCAATGAACAAAAACGTTATGACTAATATACTTAATATGCTGCCGGTACCAGAATATCTCAGCTAGTCTATCTTAGTTAGCAGTCATAATGAATGTTTCAGAACCACAAAGGATGTAACGTTTCTTTATAGCACATAATCTTAAAACATATTACTGTGGTGCTACCATGGGTGTATGATGGTATTAGCATGGTTATACCATCACAGTTGTTTGGACACTACTGTAATGGTAATACCATTGTTCCACAATGGTAATACTACAGTAATTCAACTAGTTTTACCTAAATAAAGACTCTGAGTCAGCGATTCTCAACTGGTGGGTCGCTACCCCGTTCTGGTTGGGTCACAGACAGTTTGTAATAAATAAATAAATAAATAAATTTTAAAACAATTAAAAATAATTAAATCTGTGTCTGTGTGCGTTCGGCTACCAGTCTGTGATAAGTCGTCCATTTACATGCCTCTAAGTTGAACTATTGTCAAAATAATTAAGAATTTCTGCTTGTTTTTACTCAGAAATTAGGTATAATTTTATGTAAATGAGGTCTGTTGACCATACAGTCCAAACATAAGTGTTAAGTTGGTGGTAATACGTTGGGAGTGTTATTTTATATTTAAATATATACAAGTTATATTATTATTATTATTAAATAAATATTTAATAATTATATGTAATATATTAATATGTCTTTAATGATAAATATACATTTTATAATTTTATTATTAATAACACTTAATAGTTATTATTAGTATATTATTAATAGTAACAAGTAAAATATAAATCATAATTTGTAAGTAATGTATTGTAATAGTAATAATAGTTGTTAGTTAGTTTAATAATAGTAATGTAATTCATAATCAGAATAATAATAATTAATAATATTAATCTATGTTCCAGCACCGCCAGTCGTGTCCCCCTGAAATCTCAAGGCTATTTTTCAAAAATAAATTTGTTTGGGTTGTATTCTATAAAAGTGGGTCGTGACTTAATGACCATGAGGAAATGTGGGTCCCGGGCTAAAATCAGTTGAGAACCCCTGCTCTAAGTAGTATTACATCAGTAAAAGTTGTATTACTGTAGTATTACCATTGCAGTACCATGCTACTATCATGGTTGTTGGATGGCATTACTTTAATAAAACCATCAATGTTCTTTGGACACTACTGTGATGGTAGTAGCATGGTACCACAATGGTAATACTGCAATAATACAAGTACTTTTACCATAGTAAATACTGTTAGTAGTGCTACTTTAGTACAGCAAGTTGTATTACTGTAGTATTTCCATTGTACTATAGCGGAACTGCCATGGCTGTGTGATGGCATTACCATGTTCAAACCATCATGGTTTTTTGGACACTGTTGTAATGCTAGTACCATTATAATGGTAATACTGCAGTAATACAACTAGTGTTCCCATAGTAAATTTAATTATTAATACGTTAGGAACAACAAGTTATATTACTGGTAATAAACACTACTGATAGTAAACAATGGCATCCCTGTTTGGCAACTAAAAGACAAGGCTAAGTACTAAACCGGTGCTTGATTTAGGCTTTCAAATGAAATTGATTCATTAATTAGTTTTGGTACATTTTTGTCTGACAGCCACAATGCGTATTTTCCTCTGCATGTGCCTGTGTCCTCTCCTTGACTGAATCTCCTCCCATGCGTACTTTAAGCGCACTTATTCTCCATGTTGGGTCAAAACCCACCCGCACTACAGGGTCAAACCCACGTCCGGGATGCCAGGGTCACAGCGGAGAGCCAGGTTCAGCTTCATCGTTGCATATTACTCCTCTTCATCTGGGCCTGGAGCTTGTGTAGGCTCGTGTAGGCCTGCGCCCGGGCCGGTGATTGATGAGATGGGTGCCTGGTACGATTCGCCCTCAGCACGGGCCTCTCCAAACCCGGAGCTGAGAGTGATTAACCTCACTGTGGCACACACACAGGCTCACCATTAGCAGGACAGCACGATTGATGGGCCTGCTCTGTCCTCATAGAGAGTAAGATTGTGTCTTTGTGTGTGTGTGTGTGTGTACACATAGTGTATATTTAGGAGTAGGTGTTACAGAAAAATATAACATGATAATGACTAAGTTTTCACAGTTCATATTTCTGAGGTTTGATAAGTTGAGACAAAAAAGCATCAGCAGAATTAGATTTAATGAACATGGTCAAAAACTCAGAATACAATGATTTTGATAAATTTTTATATACCGTATTTCAGTATTTATGTTAACCCTTTAACATTCTGCTCAGCCATTTGGTAGAGCACATTTAAGTCACTATATGTTCTTGAAGAAGGTGTTGAACTTAACACAATATGGTTGTGCCATCTCTACCAATCGGTAGAGGTATACTAGGCTAAAAACATCCATTAGAAGTCACTAGAAAGGAAATATTTTCTTATCTGAATGCAGACCAGCAATGCTTCATAGCCAAACTACAAGGAATAAACTGAATCCAAATGCTGAAAAGCAATTAGTGCTGTTGCACCACCACAGAGATGAGTGTGAGCTTTAAAAAGTGAACACAATTGTCAGGTTTTTGCAGATCTTTTGTATTTGTAGTTTATTTAATGTTCTGATTTTACAGTGTCATCTCATTGTGTTTAGAGTGTACATTTAAAAAAAAATTGTAGAGTCTTTAAAAAAACATTGACTGTCTAACAGGCCGTTCAGACCTTTGTACAATAGCAGAACCCGTTTTGTACATAGAACCTTTTTAGAAAGTGCCTTAAAGACACTAATACTGTTGATGTTGAAGACAATTTAGTTTAAAAACAGCTTTTTGCTATTAAATAGCTGCATTTATTTACATTCTACATCTGCATTTCTGTATCTGTAACATTAAGCTATGATGAAGCTCAATTAAGTATTTAATTCTTGTCAATCATTTGGAAATGTTGTGGCCATTTATCTTTTTAGTCTTTAGCCACTGTGGAAGAGAATGTCTGTCATATTAAATCCTCAGTATTCATTCATTCTTTCATTCCTTCCTTCCTTACTTACTTAATTACTTCCTTCCTTCCTTCCTTCCTTCCTTGCTTCCTTCCTTCCTTACTTCTTTAATTCCTTCCTTACTTACTTTCTCCCTTCCTTCCTTCCTTCCTTTACTTCCTTCCTTCCTCACTTCCTTCCTTCCTTCCTTCCTTACTTTACTTCCTTCCTTACTTCTTTACTTCCTTCCTTCCTTCCTTCCTTCCTTACTTTACTTCCTTCCTTCCTTACTTTACTTCCTTCCTTCCTTACTTTACTTCCTTCCTTTCCCTCCCCTCCCCTCCCAGCTGCTCTTTACATTGTGTGAATGGGAACTTAGAATGGGTTCAAAATAGCTTGGAATAAATTCTTTCTATATTGAAGCTGAAAGCATTAAGAAAGATAATATGTTTGAATGTTGGAAAAGATACTTGATGACATCGTCTAATAATAATTCACACGTTTAGATTGCTTGTCCTGATGTCATTTTGCAACCTCCTTCATCGTTTTTCTTTTAATTGGTAGCAACCTGTACATTCTAGCACATCAGAGCAATGAGAGGAGACACGTTCATTTGAACAGAACAGTCTGTCACTGCTGATTTATCTCTAAAGCTTAAAGCTCCTCTCAGGAATTGCTGTAGGTGGCCAACCAGTGATGAGCGCTGCAACAACAGAAGCTAAAGCACTGCAGCCACTAAATCATGTAGTAGGCGTGTATGTGATTATTCTGAACTGTAATAGTGAACTCGTGCTGTTTCTAAATCTCTGTCTTTCCTTACTTTTTTACAGGACCACTCCTTTATCATGCAGTATGATGATGGCAATACAGAGGTAGTATCCATGTGGGTGTGCAGGAGCTTGGAAGACCGCAAATCCCTGCAAGCTCAGGGGCTAATGTGAGGAATCGAGGGAAATGGAATCTAGTCTCCCTCTTTCATTCACTCAGTCTTTAGGGGTATAACAGCTGAGCTTACTTGAAGGAGACCAAAGACTCCATGCACAGGGCCCAGAGCACTTAACAGACTTTTCATTTCAGCCACTGCCTCCAATACCATCCCTACATCTGCAGCTTTACTTTTCCTATACGTTTGTGTGCAGAATGAGAAAATGGCCCATTTGCCCAATGATGGACCATGAAGTGAAGGCTGCTTTACATGTGAACCATAGCAATAGTTTCACATAACAGGACAGGCTAGGACACTATAATGCAGCATAAGCATTCTGCATTTGGGGCCCCGCTGACGATGCCATGTGAGAAAATGTGAGTGTTCATTTTGCAGAATATGCTGACCAGCTCAGACATCCTCTTTCACTTGCTACATTCAGATGATGTTCATTAAACCTGATCGGACTGCATTTGCCAAATACTAATATAGATGCTCTTACACTGGTGTAAAGATTAGCATGATGCTAAAACGGCACATTTATCATGTAGTAGGTAGTATTAGTGCAGTGCTAATACAGGACTACAGGACATGCACCCAGAGCAGCTCAGGAAACAGTAGACATAAAGCAATGCCAATGTGCACATTTGCCTGAATACATAATGACACAGACAAACGATGTGTGATTTGTGGGACAGGGATGAAAATGTACATGTACATAGTAAATCTGCCAGTGTTAAATTAACACTATTAGAGTTAAATTAACACTGAGGGTGTCAAAATGTAACACTCTCAGTGTTAATTTAACTCCAATAGTGTTGATTTAACACTGGCAGATTTACTGTGTACACATCTGCTGATGCATAGACTAAATGGCTACTTCATATGGTTCACTTTGTAGTTCTACAATTACAGACTGTAGTCCATCTGTATACTTTGTTAGTCTCCATTCACCCTGTTTTTCAATGGTCAGGACCCACACAGAGCAGGTATTATTTGGTAGGTGATTCATTTTCAGTATTGCAGTGATACTGATGTGGTGGTGGTATGCTAGGCTGTGTTGTGCTAGTACGAGTGGTGTTTAAACACCAGCACAGGCTGAAGAACAGGAAGAAAGGAGGATAACAAAGTATACAGAGAAACAGATGGACTACAGTCTGTAATTGTAGAACAGCAATGTGCACCTATATGGTCAGTGGAGCTGATCAAATGGACGAGGGTAGATACAAGATGTGTACATAATGAAGCAGCCAATGAGTGTATATAAGCATTTACATAATGTTAAAATTGGCACTACATCTGCCTGCATTAACGTGGCTTAATTAATCAAATTAATAAATTAGTCAAATTAATAAATTGCAGATTAAATAGCAGAGTAACTCAAAGTTCTGCTCTTATAGGTCAATAAATATCAGTGTGAAATATTGATCAAAATACAGTGTAAATGATAGCACAACCACAACTTTGCCATCACCATGTTTGCTGTCAGTTAGGGACCGTCTAAAAACAACCAGAACAAATAGTTGCTATTAGTATTAGCAGTAGTGGTGGTGATAGCAGTAGAATATCTGTATGTAGGTCTGCTGATGCTTATGAGCACATCAGTAATGTTCTTTAAAAATCAGGAGCAGATGTTCTAACAGATATTAGTAGTAATACTGGCAAGACTTTTTTTTTTTGATAAATTGTTACTAATGGTTCCTAATTTTGAAGCAAACAGAAAATCCAGGTGTAGTAAGTATTGAATAATAGGATTATGGTATTGTTAGACATTTTGATATACATCTCAAATATGTAGAATATTGTGTAAAAAGTTGTTTCTAATTTTATTCAAAAAGGAAAAATGTTTAAAAAATATTTAAAGAGAGATTTCAAGCCTTTTTTTTGTTTTACTGTTAATGGCTCATGCAAAAATCTGAAATCCAGAGTCTGACCAAGAGTATCTCAGCAAACTAAGGCGTTGCCACTGTCTTGATCACTATGCCCTGACTATTCGAATCCCGATCATGCTGTTTAGAGTGACAGCCGGTGCCTCAACAGAGCAGAAATGTGCTCTCTGTTCAGGTGGGCAGGATGGCACACTCTTGCTATCACTATAAAAAAAACGCATCTGCCGGGCGATCCATCAGAACTGGGGATTTGCGCTTTCCTCCGAGCACGCCCGGCAGCGATGTATCGCTAGCAGTTTGAAAAAAAGGAGGCTTGACGTCAGTGGTATTGGAGGAGGCCTGTGCTTGTTTGCCCCCTCCCAGGAGGGTCAGGGACATTGCAATGATAGTGATAGGGAGAGTTGATAAAAGGGGCGGGGTTAATTGGCCACTAAAATTACAAAGGAGAAAATCAGAGGTAAAAAAAAAAGATCCAGAATCTCAAGTTGTAGAATATTTAATTTTCACTTTTAGTAAATTACTGTTCAAACAGTATCAACATTAAAACAAAAAAAGACTTGAAATACGTCACATGTAATGAATATAAAAATATATATTAAAAAAGTAAATTATGAACATATTTGAACTTTTCATGATATTCTATTATTATTATTATTATTAATTATTATTTATTATTATTATTATTATTATTATTATTATTATTTATTTATTATTATTATTATTATTAATTATTATTATTAGATATACTAGAAATAGTAATTCCATCCCTGCTTAATGACTGAACAGTTTTACATGCATTAGATTATATTCTCAAACTGATTGTTTATGAGATCTATAGGAGCTTTAAAATGATATGGACTGGCTACTGTATAACCACAGATTTTTTTTTCTTTTTTCGTGGTTGGAAATACACCGTTTTTTACACTCACTTATTAACCTACTCTCTAAGTGCACATATTAAAGACAGTATGTGAATGCCAAAGTCAGTGTATCTTAAGTATAAGTATTTAACCAAACTGATCCCACTAATCTCATAGGAATCCATACGGCAAATCAGCATCGCCCTCCTTCCCCACTACAGCATGTAATCATTCCACAGCAGGGGGTAAATCATTTCTACTCACTGTTCTATTACCACTGACAGCTGCTGACTAATATGGCTCATATGTTACAGCTGCATCACATCTGCCCTCTTTTTATAAATATTGTATGGACCATGTTTATACCATGTACTTATCTGTAACTCTACTGTTTGTTAAATACTTTTCTTGTGTTCACCATATACTTTCTGGAATGAAGTGGGCACATTTATAAGCTTTTATATACACTGTACATCCAAAAGCATCTGGACACCATCTTTATTTCACCTGCTATAAGGTCACACATGTTCAGTTTTTCACACATGTTGTATAACCTGGAAACGCATTGGCAATAAAATCAGAGGTCAATATAGTGACCAATCACAGAGGGGTGTAGCCCCCAGCTTTAGATTGAAGCTGTGGTGCCATGTTATGTGAGGTAATGAAGCTCCATCCAAAACGTTTGGGATGAGTTGGAATGGAGTTTGCTTTTCATCCAACATCAGTACCTGACACTTATGCTCTTGTGGCTGAAAGCAATCGAATCCTCACAGCAATGTTCCAACTAGTATAAAGTCTTCTCAGAACAGTTAAGACTGTTACTGCAACAAAAGGTGGACAAACTTAATGCAACTGAATTTTTGATGAGCGTGTGTCCACAATTTTGAGGACAATACAGTACCAGTCAAAATTTTGGACACACCTTCAGTGTTTTTTCATTGTTTAAAAATGTTCTGCATTGTAAATTAATACTAAAGTCATCAAAACTATGAATAAATACATTTGTAATTATTTAGTGAACAAAACAATGTTAAACAAACCAGAATATGTTTATATTTAACATTTTTGCTCTTGCTTAGATGCAGCTTTCTTTGCATTTTCTCAGTCAGCTTTATGAGGTAGTCACCTGGAATGGCTTTCAGTTAACAGCTGTGTCTTGTCAAGAGTTCATGACTTGTATTTCTTGCCTCTTAATGTGTTTGAGACATCAGTTGTGTGTCTAATTTGAAGTAAAATCTAAAACATGTTTTGGTTAAGTTTACTACATGATTCCTTATGTGTACACTCAGCGTCTGGATGACTTCACTGTTAATTTACAACATAGAATATAAATAAAAACATTATCGAAACTTTTGACTGGTACTGTATAGTGTATTGTTCATGAGGGATTTCACCATTTTACAAAAATAAAAGCAAACATGAATGATTAAAGATTTTCTAATGACATATAGAGTGATGTCATTTTGAGAATAGTGCTACTTGAAGCTACGTAGATTTTTTTTTTATTAAAAATGTTGCCAAATATGCACTCGCCAAAAGCTGATATATCTTTATATATAATGTGTGTCTGGGTTTTTTTTTTTGTTTTTAATGTAGCATATTGTCTTTAGTTCATTTAGTTCAATAATTTGGCTACATTGTTGCTTCTTTTCCCATCTATAAAGTAACGGGAAACAGCCAATTACTTTACAGAAACACCAAAATCTGATGACTCTCTCTGGTCACATATTGCAAGGCTATTAAAATATGTTCATCTTAGGCTTTCAGTGAGTAAATGAAAACCATTCAAAACTTGACTGTTTCTGCTGATGGTGTGAATTAAGTTTATTAAGTTTACTCTCTTAATATAAATGAACTAACAGATTATTATCAATCCATTAAAAGGCTGTTTTAATGGCTGCAGCGGAAAATGTGCTTTTTGAAGATATTCAGCTGTGAATCTCTTTTTTAAGTGCTTATTTATTTGTCTGAATCCATTTGCAGGTGAACAAGCCTGATCGTTACTGTGGAAAAATAATGTGATATCTTCTTTTTCACTATCAGCTGAAATGGGCTTGCTTTGGGAAACATCGTCACTATAACAAGACATTAGGGTTAATATAAAACACAGCTAAGCCTGAAAACGACTCTCGCTATTGTCTGAATATCATTTTCTGCTTAATAGGGAGATTTTTTTTTGTCAGTGTTGGAAGTTTCCAGTGATGTGTCTGGAGTTGCTGAAGTTGCTTATTGACTCTTAGAGAATGTTCATCTGTGAGATCTGCTTTTCTGTTGAATATATTGACTCATGACTCACTCTTCATCATTGGAAACCTTCATATATCCAAAGACAGTTAATCACTTAAATCAGAGGAGGGTCACTTTAGTCAAGGCATCTTTTCCTGTAAAGGCGTCTGATGAGCTATACGATGAGAGGTTGTTATGAATGTGAATTTGCATTAGTTATGTTGAAGTAGTAGTGCTGAGAAGGCTGCAAAGGAATATAACATGCAGATCAATGCAGCTAAAACAAACGTGATGACAAACACTGAAGACATACTGAAGATCACAGTCGAAGGAAGACTTCTGGAACAAGTAGACTCTTTCACATATTTGGGATGCAGAGTAACAAAAGCTGCAGACTGTGCCAGTGAAGTGAAGACAAGAATGGCCATGGGCATGTTGGTGATGGTCAAATTGACAAAGATGTGGAAAAGCAAGTCAATTAGCACCAACACCAAACTAAGACTGATGAAAGCCTTGGTCTGGCCAGTAGCTACATATGGATGCCTGGACATTGAAGAAAGAGGAAGACAGACGTATTCAGGCTTTTGAGAACAAGTGCATCAGGAAGTTGCTGAAGATCTCATGGATGAAGATGATGACCACTGAGCAAGTCTATGAGATGCTAGAACTCAAAAGGAGTTACTGATGCACGTTAAATCCCACAAGTTACGTTACTTCGGTCATGTGATGAGGCAGCACATGAGAGCATTGAAGGAAGTGTTATGACTGGACTTGTGGAAGGAGTCCGAAGACGTGGAAGACCAAGAATAACCTGGATGGATAACATCAAGACATGGACTGGATTATCAGGTGCTAGGCTGCTACAAGCAACCAGAGACAGATGGCATTGGAGAGAAGTGACTCGTCTGTGCAGCCTACCATCGCGAAGCGATGATGGCATGTGACATGACATGACAGTAGTAGTGCATTTTTAAAAAATTAGAATATGATAACATTCATTTTTCGTAATTGTATTTAAAAATGTAACTCAAATTTTTACTTGACATTTGTACATATTTAAAAAAAATTCAAGACTTTTTACAGCATTTGGCAGACATACTAGAAACTCGAAGGGCTCGAGGTGCAGCTCAAGACTTGACCATTGCCATTTTAGGTAGGGAGGGGCTGGTCCATTTTTTGCTTTATACAGGAAGCCAGTGGAGTGACGTGAGAGAATTTGGGCTGATGGAAGACCAGCCAAGCAGCTATTCTGGATCAGCTGCAGGGGCCTGATGGCTCGCATAAGAAGACCTTTTTTTGTTTAAATGTTGATCAATATGGCTTATAGTTCAAGAAAATCACAAATGCAGAATATTTCGTCTAAATTATTATTTAAACAGTATAAATTTGAAAAAATATGTAATAAAATTAAAATTAAATTTGCATGTAATAAACATAAAATATGACTTTTATTTATGAACACAAACTATTTTAGAAATGCACTATTTAATAAGCATAAATATTAGACAGTTTATATGTATATTTCACCAATTTAGGCTTTAAATGCATTAAAAGTTGCACATCATAAATATAATTATTTTGTAAATCACAATTATTTATGTTTTGGTCAGGTTAGCTGACACCAGTGGAACAACAGTGAAGAACATAGATTGTCTTGTTAGTGACACCCGTCTTGGGGCGGCATGGTGGCTTGGTGGTTAGCAGATTCGCCTCTCAGCGCTGAGGTCACGGCTTTGAGTCCCCATGTGGATGGAGTTTACATGTTCTCTGTGTCTGGGTGTGTTTCCTCTAGGGTCTCTGGTTTCCTCTCCCAGTCCAAAACCATGGAGGTAAGGTGAATTGGGTACTCTAAATTGTCCTTGTGTGTGTGCACCTAGCGAAGAATTGTCCTGGACTTGGCTAGGATAGTTTGTAATGCCCTGCCCTGTGCCCGGTGAGGGGGTAGGGGACTCACCATGACCCTGATCAGGATAAGACGATTAAGATAATGGATGGATGACACTTGTCTCAGGATTTATTAGGCAGCACGTGAAGCTTGTCATTCTTGAAGTTGATGTGCTTGAAGTAGGAAAAATGGAAAAACAACAGGATCTATTACATCATGTGGATGGACAGGTGCATGTGCAGCATTTACCTGTGGAAGAGATAACACCAGGATGCTCTGCGAGAAGAAGGCAAGCTGGCGGAGGAAGTGTGATGCTCTGGGCAATGTTCTTTGGGTCCTGGCATTCATGTGGATGTTAATTTCACATGGACCACCTACTTAAACATTGTTGCAAACCAAGTACATCCTGTCATGGCAATGGCCTTCGGTAATGGAAATGGACTCTTTCAGCAGGACAGTGTGCCTTACACCGCACAAAACTGATGAGGAATGGTTTGGGGGGTCATATTGAAGAGTACATCATGTGGAATTGGCCTCCAAATTTTTTCAATCTAAATGCAATCAATCATCTGAGGACATCTTGTCGAGTCTATGGATCAGAGCTGTTTTGGTGGCACAAGGAAGACCTACACAATATTAGTTCATAACTGATCTGTATTTTACACCTATTTAAGCTTCTTTATTGAACTAAATTTTTGTTTTAACCTGCTTTGTTCCTATAAGGATGATATAATTTTCCAAATACTGTTGAAGGTACTGGAATGTGATTTTGCATTCTACGCAAATATTTCTTGCTTACTTGAGAGCTATAAAGTTACATGTTGAGTATATCTGATCGTGTTTTGTTTCACTCGCTTATCTCATCATCTGTTGTGAAGAGCCCATGAGAATCATAACAGAGTGGCCATCGGAAACCTGAAGCCGATGTCCTGACATTCTGTAAAGCACATTTAACCCAACTGTAGCACTAAAGCAGTACTGTCCAATGATTGTTTTTAATATATAATGAGAATTGTTAATACAGTCTCACTTAAACGTTTAGCCACTTTTTGGTTAAATGTTTTGTTGACATTTTTAAAGCCATGTTGATGTACAATTACGGCTTTTTTACTAAATTATCAAATTTAAGGCACATTAAACGTGTTGTTCAGTAAATACAAAGTCATCTATACATCCATTATCGCACCTGCTTAATCCTTATCAGGGTCACGGTTAGTCCCCTACCCCCGCACTGGGCGCAGGGCAGGGCATTACACTATTCAACTAAGCCCATCGCTGGGTGCACACAGACCATTTTTTTGAGTGCCCAATTCACCTGATTTCCATGTTTCTGGACTGTGGGAGGAAACCCACGCAGACACGGGGAGAACATGAAAACTCCACCCAGATGGGGACTCAAACCCAAGACCTCAGCGCTGAGAGGCGAACGTGCTAACCACTAAGCCACCGTGCCGCCGTACACCCTCATTTAACAGTAAAAATGTACATGTTTGTACATGTTCTTCAGACTTTAGTCCAATCACGGAGAGCCTGTAAACAAATAGTTCATAATACCTGCATAGAAACTTTATATTTTTGCCATTTCATCCACTATTATCACAAGCCAATTACTGGACTCACTGGCCTGTCATGCTGTTAATGAAAAGCAGAAATAATGTTTTATACACTTTTAACAGAAAAGCGTTGATGTGATTGCTTTGTCTAGGAACAGTATTGCAGTCCAGTTAAATCCATGAGTGTAAGGAGCCGGGGAGCCAGGCCTGTTCACAGCCATTACTGAGATCCCTTTACCAATGTGCAGTGATTAAAATGTCACCACTTAATTTTTCAGGCCACGGAGAAGCTGTTCGCAGCAATCTGTTCCTAATAAAATAACAAAGCAGTAATCGAAAGGCTATTTTCACTCGAACACAGAAAGGCTGCGAGATCAATGTGGAAGGAGCTGATTGATCATTTCTCTCTGGCTCTAAAGCTCTAAAGTGGGATTTATTGGGGTCGTGCTTTTACACGCTGCTTACACTGTAGCACACTGGATTTCAACTGATGCCTTTATGAACCGTCTCACCAGCTGAATTGCTCTCTCACTGATTTATGTGCCAATCTCTCCAATGACCTCCAGGTCTGGGCCTTGTTTCTATTGTAAAGTAACCAGGTTTTTAAAAATCTCTAGTAAGTTCAGTTTTCATTTTCCTTTTTCAAAATATTTAGGTATGTATCAACCATTTAAAGGACTCGTATCATGGAGAACTGAATTCTTGTTCAAATTGATTACAGTTGATTTAGCATGTAAATACTATAAAATGTGCCATTCAGCCAGCAGTTTCTACAGATGATTAAGATTCTCCAGTAAAGAGTGTGTGTGTGCGTGTGCGTGTGTGTGTGTGTGTGTGTGTGTGTGTGTGTGGTGTTTGAGAGTTCTATGGTTGTTATAAATAGGTAATAACTTTTTAATCGTGATCACTGAAATTATGCTGAATAGTTAATCAGATTTGTCAATATTCATGAATAATCACTTCTAATCACAATCTTAAGTCAATACACTTTAAAAAATTTACAGTACAAAAGTTTAGACACCTTCTGGACATTCAGTGTTTTTTTTTTATTATTTAAAAATGTTCTGCATTGTAGATTAATACTAAAGTCATCCAAACTATGAGTAAACACATCTGTAATTATTTAGTAAACAAACAAGTAAACAAACCTGAATATGTTTATATTTTACATTCTTCACAGTAGGCACATCTTGCTTAGATGCAGCTTTCTTGGCATTTTCTCAGTCAGCTTTATGAGGTAGTCACCTGGAATGGCTTTCAGTTAACAGCTGTGTCTCGTCAAAAGTTCATGACTTGCATTTCTTGCCTCTTAATGTGTTTGAGGCATCAGTTGTGTGTCTACTTTGAAGTAAAATCTAAAACATGTTTTGGTTTGTTTAACACTTTTAAGTTTACTACATGATTCCTTATGTGTTCACTGAGTCTGGATGACTTCAGTGTTTATTTACAATGTAGGGAAAAAAGGAAAACACTGAATGAGGTGTGTCCAAACTTTTGACTGGTATTGTAATGTATTTTGGTCAGAAATAAAGTGTGCAGCAGAACAGATCTCTCTCTCTCTCACACACACACACACACACACCTGACCAGCATTGTGCTGCCAAAGAAGTGTGTGTCCTTGGTTGGACACAGTAAGGATCAGATTCCCTCCTCTTATTTCTCCTCTTTTCTCTTCTTTATAGAGTCCGCATGTTATTTGACAATACCCGTATTCAGCGCAAACGCCTGAGGGGGCGTGGCTTGTCGGAAAACGGGTGCAGAAAGAAAACAAACCAATTGTCATAAAACAAGTTGTGTATGTGTCGTCGTATTTCTCCCAAGTGGGGACTTAGAGGCCTCATAATGATGGTGTGAAATCTGTAAAAGTGGGGACATTTTCATTACAAACTTAACTAAAGTTAAGATTAGTTTTAAGTTTATTTTTACTGAGTATTACACAAGTGAATGGAATGTCCTCACTAGTATAGTATTACCAAAGTGTTTGTGTATTATGTACCAGGTTTATACCACATTCTGGGGACCAAAACCGGTTTAAACACTCGGAATGTGGGGACCTTTCTACAAAGCTGCTCCTTGCAACATAAATCATGAAATTTGTAGGTGACGACGTGTTTTGAGGTTAAACTTAAGAGTTTTAAGGTTTGAACAAGTCTTAATTAATGGGAGTCTGTGCAATGTCCCCACAATTCACAAAAACCAACGTGTGTGTGTAATTGTTTATTTTTCATATATTAGATTTAAACGTTATTTCCATCATATTTAACCCTTTAAACAGCATAATCATTATTGCATGTTTACAATTCAAAACCACATTTAAAACGGTTCAGTTACTTAATTACAACGTTATAACAAGCAGAGCATCACTTATAAAGAGTGTAATTAATTAGTTTTGCTTTTTGTAATGTTATCCCTCCCTGTGTTGGTCTAATGTGTCTCTAATTGAATTTATTTGGGGATCTGTAATGTAATATCTGCTGTGTGACTGAACTAATAACAGCATCTGCTTCTGAAACACAATATTTATCTTATTGATTCAGATGTTGGGTAAAAACAGTCATTGATTAGTTAAAAGCATGTCACACAGTGTTACAAACAAAGACATGAAGATGCTCTGTGCAGAAGGTTTCTGAAGGAGAAAAGATATGAATGACACTGGAAGAGCAGATCAGTTACAATACTGATAAGGTCTTCACATTGAAGTACATCAGTGTCAGTGTTTAACCTGCTTTTACATCACTTAACAACAGAAATAATAATAATAATAATTATTATTATTATTATTATTAACACCATTAACACATCTGAGAGCAAGCTATTAAAATAACTTTAAATAGTTTAATAAGATATTAATTACTTTTAATAATAAACATCCATCAATTTCAACTATTCTCTCTCTCTCTGTGTGTCTTTATATCTTTCTCTCTTTCAATCTCTTTGTGTTTGTGTGTATCTCTGTTTTTGTATATATGCAGCTGCCTGTGTGTATGTCTCTCTCTCTCTCTCTCTCTCTCTCTCTCTCTCTCTCTCTCTCTTTCTCTCTCTCTCTCTCTTTCTCTCTCTCTCTCTCTAAACGCTGTAGAGTTTTTGTTCTAAATAATTCAGTGGAAGGGGAATAATTACAGGGTGAAATTGTAATTATTGGGAGGGAAATTAGAGCTGCTCTCTGCAGTTGGGGGTTAAAGTTTCTCCTCCATCATCAATACTGCAGCACAGACACAGCACTTTCACACAGACATCACTGACCACAACATTACACTCTACATTATATACACACACATTATTACAGACACTCTTTTACAAGTGTAACACACACACACACACACACACACACATTATATAAAACATTGTAATATATTTCAGAGGTGATGTTGTATGTGGTATATTCTGATTTATTGTTTCATTTATAATTTTTGTTATTTAAAATTAATCGAATTATTTGTATTTTGATGTTGCATCATTTATTTTACTACATGAATTAAAATAATGTTTTATAATGTAACCTATTATAACTTGGTATTATACAGATTTGTGTTAATAATAATAATAATTATTATTATTATTATTATTATTATTATTATTATTATTATTTATTTTATAATAATTATTATTTTATCATTATTATTAATTTGTGGATTCAGATTTGTGAATATTTTCTGTGTGTGTGTGTGTGTGTGTGTGTGTGTGTGTGTGTGTGTGTGTGTGTGAGAGAGAGAGAGAGAGAGAGAGAGAGAGAGAGAGAGATGAAACACTATACACCCATATTAACTATTTACAGCCCCATCAGTGGCCTCCAGTTAACCCCACTGAGCCCTCTCTCTCTTTCCCTCTGTGTGTGTGCCTGTGCGTGTGCGTGTGTGTGTGTGTGTGTGTGTGTGTGTGCTCTGTTTGTCTGCAGTATAGGTCTGGAGAATGGGCTGTGAGGCTTTATTAACACTTTATTAAGGTTTAGTTTTTTATTCTAATAGTGGGATGGACAATGAATGGCCAGACTGAGGAGTGACCCAGGTGTGTGTGTGTGTGTGTAACATTATAAAGAGGTACGTCACACAGCACGACCACCTAATTCCCCTGATTTACACAAGTGTGCCATGACTTATAAAATACATGTAAGAAAATATGACACTTATTAGATTTAGAATATTCTCTCTCTCTCTCTCTCTCTCTCTCTCTCTTTCTCTCTCTCTCTCTTTCTCTCTCTCTCTCTCTCTGAGTGTGTTTGTTGGTTAATAGGCTCTCTGTGCTGGGTGGGTGTGCCTTGTCTTTTACCATCATCATTATGTTGGTCTCTCTCTGTGTCCGCGCGCTCAGTCTGAGAAGAAGTGGCGCGCGCGAGCTCTCGAGCTGCCACGTGCTTACGGGTCTCCCACACACTCACACACACACTTACGCGCACTCTCACGCACGGAGACAGCACGAGCGCTGAGCTCAAGGAGAGAGATGCGAGCCTGAGTCTGAAAGAAAGAGAAGGAGAGATACAGAGTGAGGATAAACAGCTCTGGACATTTCTGGACGTTTTGTATTATTTGTTGCCACTAAACTCTCCTGTCGCTGCCTTCACTTCTCCAGAGAACAGGTGAGTGTTCTGTGTTTATATCAGTGTGTTGTCAGTGGGTTTTGTGTTACACAGGAATGTTGTCAGGCTTAATAACTGTGTAATAATAATAACAGTGTAATAATTCAGGGCTGGAGCTAAGTATGTGATGCTGAAGCTGAGTATGTGATGCTGAAGCTGTCTGTGCTGTTTAAAGGCTGAATATCTGAGAGCTGAATGTGAATTAAAGCTGAGAGTTTATTAACAGATTACTGCGACACAGGCCGTGTAATTACACACAGAGCACATTACAGGATTGTGTCTGGATAAGAGCTTCGGCGAAGCTCAGACACTCTTTTCCTTCTGTTCTTTACCCATCAGCCCCATTAAAGACCATCAAGTAACCAGCACGAGCTGCTCACATGCACAAACTTTATTACAATCATATCAGATAAATACAACATTACCTTAATACTAACACAACAAATACAGCATTTAATACCTTAATAATAACTAATACAGCATTTACTACCTTGACTAATACAGCATTTACTACCTTAATAATAACTAATACAGCATTTACTACCTTAATAATAACTAATACAGCATTTACTACCTTAATAATAACTAATACAACATTTACTACCTTAATACTAATACAGCATTTACTACCTTAATATTAACTAATACAGCATGCTACCTTAATAATAAATAATACAGCATTTTCTACCTTAATACTAACTAATACAGCATTTACTACCTTAATAACTAATACATTTACTACCTTAATACTAATACAGCATTTACTACCTTAATAATAAATAATACAGCATTTACTACTTTAATAATAACTAATGTACTACCTTAATAACTAATACAGCATTTACTACCTTAATAACTAATACAGCATTTACTACCTTAATAATAACTAATACAGCATTTACTACCTTAATAACTAATACAGCATTTACTACCTTAATACTAATACAGCATTTACTACCTTAATAATAACTAATACAGCATTTACTACCTTAATAATAACTAATACAGCATTTACTACCTTAATAATAACTAATACAGCATCAACTACCTTAATAACTAATACAGCATTTACTACCTTAATACTAATACAGCATTTACTACCTTAATAATAACTAATA
>BRDA01001209.1:6164-17422 GCA_036984385.1 Crenuchus spilurus | reverse complement strand
ACTAATACAGCATTTACTACCTTAATAATAAATAATACAGCATTTACTACTTTAATAATAAATAATACAGCATGTACTACCTTAATAACTAATACAGCATGTACTACCTTAATAATAACTAATACAGCATGTACTACCTTAATAATAACTAATACAGCATGTACTACCTTAATAATAACTAATACAGCATGTACTACCTAAATAAATAACTAATAAAGCATCAACTACCTTAACTAATACAGCATTTACTACCTTATAATAACTAATACAGCATTTACTACCTTATAATAACTAATACAGCATTAACTACCTCAATACTAACTAATACAGCATTTACTACCTTAATAATAACTAATACAGCATGTAATATCTTAATAATAACTAATACAGCATCTACTACCTTAATAATAACTAATACAGCATCAACTACCTTAATAACTAATACAGCATTTACTATAGTAAATACCTTAATAACTAATACAGCATTAACTACCTTAATACTAACTAATACAGCATTTACTACCTTAATAACTAATACAGCATTTACTACCTTAATAATAACTAATACAGCATGTAATATCTTAATAATAACTAATACAGCATTTACTACCTTAATAATAACTAATACAGCATTTACTACCTTAATAATAACTAATACAGCATTTTCTACCTTAATACTAATACAGCATTTTCTACCTTAATACAGCATTTTCTACCTTAATACTAACTAATACAGCATTTTCTACCTTAATAATAAATAATACAGCATTTACTACTTTAATAATAACTAATACAACATTTACTACCTTAATAATAACCAATACAGCATTTACTACCTTAATAATAACCAATACAGCATTTACTACCTTAATACGTCATTTACTACCTTAATACTAATACAGCATTGTACCATAATACTAACTAATGCAGCATGCTACCTTAAAATAACTATTACTACCTTAATGCTAACTATTGCAGCATTTACTACCTTAAAATAACTAATTTTACTACCTTAATACTAACTAATGCAGTATTTACTGCTAACAAATACAGCATTTACTACCTTAATAACTAATGAAGCATGTATTACCTTTATAACTAATATAACATGTACTACCTTAATACTAATACAACATTTACTAACTTAATACTAAGTCAGCATTTACTACCTTAATACTAACTAATACAACATTTACTAGCTTAATACTAATACAGTATTTACTACATTAATGCTAACAAATTCACCATTTACTACCTTAATAGTAACAAATACAGTCTTTATTACATTAATACCAACAAATGTAACACTTATTTTAATACTAACAAATATAGCATTTATTAGATTAATAACAAATACAGTCTTTATTAATATCAGCCAAATACACTTTAGAGTCAATTGCAGTCTTTATTATATTAATTTTATCAAATATATACTTTATCGCATTGACACCAGTCAGATAGTCTTTATTAGATTTATATAAATGAAATACAGCATTTCTTAATAAAAACAAAAATTGTTTAAATTACATTGATACCACGACAATTATATTCCATTAATACAAATACAGTCTATTAAATTATTTCTTATGAATACAATTTTAATTACATTAAGACAAATAAACACAGTATTATTACATTAATACTAATAAACACAAACACAGTCTTCATTACATTAATACCAACAAACAGTCTTCATTACATTAATACCAACAAATACAGTCTTCATTACATTAATACCAACAAATCAAATCTTTATTACGTTAATACAAAAAAATAGTCTTTATTACATTAATACCAATAAACACATTATTTATTATATTAATATAAAAATAAAGTTTTTAGTGCATTAATAGTAACCAATTGAGTCTTTATTACATTAATACCTTTAAACACATTATTTATTATATTAATATCAAAAATAGTTTCAAGTGCATTAATACTAACAAATGTAGTCTTTATTACATTAATACCAACAAGTAAAGTCTTTAGTACATTAATACCAAAAATAAAGTATTTATTGCATTAATACTAATAAGCACAGTCTTTATTACATTAATACTAACAAATACAGTCTTTATTATATTAATATCAACAAATAGTCTTTATTACATTAATGCTTATAAACACAGTCTTTATTACATTATCAATAACTACAGTCTTTATTACATTAATACCAACAAATAAAGTCTTTAGTACATTAATACCAAAAATGAAGTATTTATTACATCAATACCAACAAATGCAGTCTTTATTACATTAATACCAACAAATAAAGTATTTAATACATTAATACAAAAATAAAGTATTTATTACATTAATACCAACAAAGTCTTTGTTACATTAATACTAATAAACACTGTATTTATTACATTAATACTAACAAATTAACAGTCTTTATTCCAGTAATACAAATACAGTCTGTATTACATTAATACTAATAAATAGTCTTTATTACATTAATACTAATAAATACAGTCTTTATTACATTAATACTAGCAAATACAGTTTATTACATTGATGTGAAATAAACTCTTGACTACTTCCATCAGCAATGCACATCCTTTATATAATTAACAGTAAATTATAGGTTTAATATCAGTTATATTAATTAAATAAAGGAAATAGTCTTTTAGCATTACTACCAGAACAATCAGGCAATGCAAAATCACCAGTATATTATGTGAAATAATCAGAAGGATATTTACACTCTTTATTCTGCTCGGATTATATTCTGTCAACTTATTCATATTTAGTTTATTACTTCAATTATTATTGCTAAAATAAAACTATGTCCAGACATTTCTGATCCAAATGAAAAATATCAAATAAATAATGACAAATAATGTAATTCATTTAACTTGAAAATGTACACGAATAATAATAATAATAATAATAATAATAATAATAATAATAATAATAATAATGTTGTTTTAATAATAAGAATAAGAATAATGATGATGATGATGATTAATAAATTAATAAATAAATGGAGATATTGTATTAATTTACTTCATTTTAATTTGACTTTAACTCACGACTATTAATTTGACGCTATAGTCGTGTGCTTATGTTCCTGAATCATATCTCTCTCTCTCTCTCTCTCTCTCTCTCTCTCTCTGTGTGTGTGTGTGTGTGTGTGTGTGTGTGTGTGTGTGTGTGTGTATCTCGTTGTTAATTCTGTCTGTCTTGGTTCCTGCAGGTCTCCAGTTATGGAGTCTCTGAGCTCGCCTCTGTCCGCGGTCCGGGACTCGGGCTCGTCCCCGCGGCCACCGGCGGAGCTGCAGTCTTTCCCGGGCGGCGGCGCCTCGCTGAAGGCGAACCAGGTGAGCGAGACGTGTCTTTACGGCGTCCCCATCGTGTCCCTGCTGATCGACGGGCAGGAGCGCCTGTGTCTGGCGCAGATCTCCAACACGCTGCTGAAGAACTACAGCTACAACGAGATCCACAACCGCCGCGTGGCGCTGGGCATCACGTGCGTGCAGTGCACGCCTGTGCAGCTGGAGATCCTGCGGCGCGCGGGCGCGATGCCCGTGTCCTCGCGTCGCTGCGGCATGATCACAAAGCGCGAGGCCGAGCGACTGTGCAAGTCGTTTCTGGGTGCGCACTCGCCGCCCAAACTGCCCGAGAACTTCGCCTTCGACGTGTCGCACGAGTGCGCGTGGGGCTGCCGCGGCAGCTTCATCCCGGCGCGCTACAACAGCTCGCGCGCCAAGTGCATCAAGTGCGCGCACTGCGGCATGTACTTCAGCCCCAACAAGTTCATCTTCCACTCGCACCGCGCGCCGGACTCCAAGTACACGCAGCCGGACGCCGCCAACTTCAACTCGTGGCGCCGTCACCTGAAGCTGAGCGACAAGGGCTCGCCGGACCATGTGAGTCACGCGTGGGAGGACGTTAAGGCCATGTTTAACGGCGGCAGCAGGAAGAGAACGATTCCGCTCAGCGGCTCTCAGCCGCCGTCTCCGCTGATTGTGCGCGGGGGCGGGGGTGGGAGTGGAGGCGGGGGCGCGTCCCCGGAGCTAGCGCGCAAAACGCCGCGCTGCGGCGGCGCCGAGGAGGAGCGCGCGATCGTTGGGGTGCGCGCGCCCTCCTACCCGCTCGTGCCGCTTCCCAGCAAAAGCTTCGGAGCTCTGCACAAGCTGCACGCGCCGTTCTTCCCGCACCCGTACGGCGGCTTCCCTGCGTTCGGCGCTTGCCACAAGAAGGAGAGTAGTGGCGGCGGAGGAGGAGGCGGACAGGACGGCGGCGCGAGCGACACGCACAAGGTGGCCACAGCTGCGGCGGCCGCATTCTGGCCCGGTGCCAAGGACGCCGCGCTTTACCCAGCGTTCCCAGTGTTTTGGCCCGCGCCGGGCGGCCTTCACGTGCCCGCTTATCCTCACCAGCAGCGCGCCAAAGCGCTCCCGGAGCTGATTGGTGAGGCGCGCGAGGGCGAGCGTGGAGCTGCAGGAGGAGGAGGAAGGGTCACACCAGGAGAGCGCGACCGCTGGACCGACGACGACAGATCCGGCGAGGAATCGAGGTCACGCGACGGTCACGTGAGCCACGTGTCGGCCTTCAGGCCCGTGCTGAGGGACGCGGAGAGCATCGCCAAGCTGTACGGCCACCGAGAGGCGCGCGCCGCCGGCCTGCCCGCGGGACACCTGTCCCCGGAGCTCGCGAGCTCCAGCTCCAGCTACAGGTCCGGGTCCCCAGATGTGGACAGTGCGGAGGAGCCGGACGTGGACGTGGAGTCCAGCAGAGCGCCGGAGGACGAGGAGCTCGAGCACAGCCCGCGGGAGCAGATCTCCAACCTGTCACGAGAGGAAGAGCCCCGGGCCAGGAGCGCGAGCAGCCCGGAGTCCAGAGAGCTCCGGTCAGAGGAGGAGAGGAGGAGCGAGGCGGGAGCGGACAGAGACACTCCCGCGTGTGAGGTCAGCAGCCGGAACTGAAGAGACTCCCAGCAAACTGAACATCCCATTAAACCAATAACATCAACAGTAACAAAGCAGACATGACTTTATTACTGAATACATAACGTTACACACTCTAAAAATGGGTTCTTTAGTAAAGAAAATGGTTCTATATAGAACCACAATTCTTTCCATTGTGAAAGGGTTCTTCAGATTGAGGAAGGAAGTATGTTTCTGTACAGAACCTTTTTGGAAATGGTTCTATATAGCCCCCAAAAGGGTTCTGCTGTAAGATGTCAGGTTTGTAATAATAGAGGAACCCTGGAACTTTCAAAAGGCACATAGCACATTTCTCATCAATCTGAAGAACACTTTCAGAACGTAAAGAACACTTAGAGTGCTCATGGTTGTACATAGAACCATCTTCTTTACTAAAAAAAATCTCATTTAAGAGTGTATATACAAAATATTTAAATGAATGTATTTACTAAAATATTTAACTGAATATTCATAGTTTATTTAGATTTAGCAGTTAATAATACATACTAAAATATAATGAATAATGTTTTAATATATTAAATACGTAATATAATGTGTTAATATAATTGAATATGTTAATGATATTGAACTGAATATTCATTATTTTCTAATAACTATGTAATATTTGAATTACTGAGATATTTCAATGATAAGAAGATAATTGGTATTATTTTTTTCTTTACTGATGCTGTGTTTAAAGACAGATGGTCAGTATGATCCTCAGTGTGTTTACCTCTGAGTGATAGTAAATGTGCTGATTAATTTGAGTATAAATGGTAAATATCAGTTGTGCAGTATTGAGATCGTTCCTCTTTTCTTCTAAAGCCCTCACAGGCATAATTGCAGTAAATTGAGTAAATTGAGTTGAATGGCTGTCCAGGTGTAATTCTGGCCTGGGGGCTGAGTGGTGTTTGTGGAAAGGCTCCCCTGTGACTACACACAGCCAGAATGGCTCTCTTTGTCATTTGCACTGATCCAGTTGAGGCTGTAATAATACAGTGTTAAGGAGAGGACTGAACCGAAAGCTTTGGGATTGTAATTAGAGCTGAACTGTTGCAGGTGTGTGAGAAGGATGCTGCTGTGTGTTTGAACTCTGCTCCTGCTCCAGCCCCCAGATACACTCTAAGCCCACCAGCACCACCACCACCACCACCACCACCACCACCACCACCAGGTAATAACACTCTTGTTACAGAGATTCACTCACAGCTGCAGATATGACTAGTATAGACTGTATTAACACAGTTTTTCTATTTTCACTACACTGACACTCATATTTTATTATTTTGATATCCTTATTACACTATAAATGATTTATTTCTACATTTGAAAGACTGATTTCCATTAAATATGTGGCTCATAATTTCTATAATGAATGTATCTAAATAAATTAATGTATATAATTGACAACATTATAATAATATAGCATAATTGTATTATATAATGTCATTATAATAGTATTACAAAAAATAACAATATATTTAAATTGTATATTTGCATATGTTCCATATTTTTGTTGCTCTTTTTCATATGTTCATCTTTTTCGATGTTTTATATTTGATAAAAATCCTGACTGTTCTCCTCTGTAGAGTCTCACAGATCCAGTAAAGCTTCAGTGGAGGAGAGTGAAGTACAAGTACAGCTGAAGGAGTGTGAGTAACAAACAGTCTCTCTGTCTCTCTCTGTCTCTCTCTCTGTGTCTCTGTCTCTCTCTCTGTGTCTCTGTCTCTCTCTGTGTCTCTGTCTCTCTCTCTCTCTCTCTCTCTCTCTCTCTCTCTCTGTCTCTCTCTCTCTCTCTCTCTCTCTGTCTCTGTCTCTGTCTCTCTATCTCTCTCTGTGTCTCTCTCTCTGTCTCTCTCTATCTCTCTCTCTCTCTCTATCTCTCTCTGTCTCTGTCTCTCTCTGTCTCTGTCTCTCTCTCTCTCTCTGTCTCTGTCGCTCTCTCTGTCTCTCTCTCTCTGTCTCTCTCTCTCTGTCTCTCTCTCTCTCTCTCTCTCTCTCTCTCTCTGTCTCTGTCTCTGTCTCTCTGTCTCTCTCTCTCTCTCTCTCTCTCTCTCTCTGTTGGTGTGTGTGTTTGTGTGTGTGTGTGTGTGAGTGTCTCTCTCTCTGTTGGTGTGTATGTGTGTGTGTCTCTCGCTCTCACTCACTGTGTGTGTTTGTGTGTGTGTGTGTGTGTGTGTGTGTGTGTGTATTTGCCTCTCTGTTGATGTGTGTGTGTTTGTATTTGTTTCTTTCTCTCTCAGTTGTTGTTGTTGTGTGTGTGTGTGTGTGTGTGCGTCTCTCTCTCTCATTCACTCTGTGTGTGTGTGTGTGTATTTGTCTCTCTCTCTCTCTCTCTGTTGGTGTGTGTGTTTGTGTGTGTGTGTGTGAGTGTCTCTCTCTCACTCTGTGTGTGTGTGTGCGTGCGTGCGTGTGTGTGTGTGTGTGTGTGTGTTTGCCTCACTCCCTTTGTGTGTGTGTGTCTGTCTCTCTCTCACTCACTTTGTGTGTGTGAGCGTGTGTATGTGTATGTGTTTGTCTATCTATCTATCTATCTATCTCTCTATCTCTCTGTGTGTGTCTTACTGTGTGTGTGTGTGTGTGTGAGTATGTGTGTGTGCTTCTCTCTCTCTCTCTATCCATCTTCTTCTCTCTCTCTGTCTCTGTGTGTGTGTGTCTCTCTCTCTCTCTCTCTCATTCACTCTTGCTCTCTCACTCTCTGTGTGTGTCTGTGTGTGTATCTCTCAGATCTCTGCTTTAACACTGATGAATATTTAAATCTCAATTTATGCTCTTCTATTATGTGTCTCTGCTCTCAGTGGACGGTGCTCTGAGGACTGAAAGCAGGTTTCACTTTATTGAGAAAGACATTGAGAATATGGCGAAAGGTAAAGATGATCTATCATCCTCACATATTTTTAATTATTCTAATTGAATTATTTTAGCATGTATATAATTTGGTATTAAATGATTACACATTAAATAACTGAGCTCAGGGTGTATAAATGATTATAATGTCTTATTTCATTTTCTTATATCTGTTATCATAAATGTTCAGCAATGAGTCTCAAAGTCATATTTTTTATTAAATGATGTTTTTTTGCTTTTATTTTTAAACAAAGAAGAACAAAATCAACGAAAAACACATTATTCACAAATGCCCTTGAACTGCCACACACACACACACACACACACACACACACACACACAGCCTGAGGCAGTGCGCCTCATTATTGTCTAATATCATGCTTGAGAACTCAGCAGCAGTTGCTTTTCTTTAACTGATCACTGTGTGTTAAATGCAGAGAGAAGCTCACACTTATTTATCAGAAATTAACCCATTAATGTCTAAAATGTGTTCTCCATATGTTCTCTGAGCTTGCCTGCTCACAGCTCTTTAAAAAAAATGTAGACTTTTCAAATCTGATCACTAAAATCCTGTCAAATCATTTATGATGTTAAATTCTACATACATACAGGGGTTAGACAATGAAACTGAAACAGCTGGTTTTAGACCACAATAATTGATTAGTAGGTGTTGGGCCTCCTTTTGTGGCCAATACAGCATCAGTTCGTCTTGGGAATGACATATACAAGTCCTGCACAGTGGTCAGAGGGATTTTAAGCCATTCTTCTTGCAGGATAGTGGTCAGGTCACTACGTGATGCTGGTGGAGGAAACCGTTTCCTGACTCGCTCCTCCAAAACACCCCAAAGTGGCTCAATAATATTTAGACACAAAGACTTGCTGTCTTGGTCACAGATGCGCCAGCAAGAAGTGCATCAACAATTTGTCCTCTTTTGAACTCTGGTATGTCACCATAATGTTGTGTGCATTGTAATATACTATATAACTGTGCTCTTACCTGCTAACTGAACCTTCACACTCTGCTCTTACTGGTGCAATGTGACATTAATGAAGATTGGCCACCAGACTGGTCCAATTTAGCCATGAAACCTCCCACACTAAAGTGACAGGTGTTTCACTTTCATTGTCCAACCCCTGTATGTACATAAATATGAGAAATTCTGTAGGTTCTGAAGTGTAAAAAAAGTCTTTCTTTACCCATTTAGATTTAGACTTTTTGATACTTTGTAAATGCTTAACTTGCATCTGACCCTGATCTCAACTCAAAACCTAAACATAACCTTGGTCTTAACTCTAATACTGGTCCTAAACCCAATTCTAACCTTGGTTCTAACTTTAATACTGGTCTAAAACCTAGGTCTTTCCCAGGTTCTAACCTTAATGCTCATTCTAAACTAAACCATAAGCCTGGTCTTAACTCTAATTCTAGTCCTAAACCCAATGCTAACCCTGGTTCTAACTTTAATACTGGTCTAAAACCTAGGTCTTACCCAGGTTCTAACCTTAATGCTCATTCTAAACTTAACCATAAGCCTGGTCTTAACTCTAATTCTAGTCCTAAACGTAATCCTAACCCTGATGTTAGTCCAATGATGCTTCGAAAAATAATCCTAACCCTGGTCCTGTTCTATTGCTGCTCCTAAATGTAATCCCAACCACGGTTCTACTTTCAAGCTTGTCCAAAACATGATCCAACCTGAAACTACCTCTAATTTTGTTCCTAACTTAATTCGAACTGTGGTCCTGCTCTAATGCTGGTCCTAAACCTAAACCTAACCCTAGACCTGACACTAATGCTGGTCCTAAATCAGTGGAAGCTGGCAGAAAAATATTATAGATGGGGCTGTTTGAGCCATATTCAGTCAGATTTCGTAACCATCCCAAAATTATTTAACACTGATTGGTTAGATTTCTGTTGCTATGCGGGTATCTTGTGTCAGCAGGTCAGTGATTGGCTGCTACTTCTCTGACTGGCTGATATTTTTATCAGCTCAGAAGAGAGAGAGAGAATGAACCAGGAAGCTAATTCCCTCCCCAGTATATTTTATATATTGCATGTTACTGTGCATGTTTAGCACATACATACTTAAAATACGTAGATATGAAATGATTTGATTGATTATGAAAAAAATGTGCCCTAATGCCCTCCACTGGACAGCCACAAGTTCAAAATGTAAACCAAACCCTGAAACTCTATAATGCTGGTTCTAAACCTAATCCTGGCCCTGGTTTAACATTGGTTTTAAATCTAATTCTTCTAACCCTGGACCTAATTTTAATGCTGGTTCTAAAACAGTTTACATTATCTTTGTGGTCTCCTAAAGTGGTCTGGAGACCAAACTTCCTAAAGTAGCTTTATAACACTATTTGTTGTCTAGTGTCAGTTAATATTTAGACACTGCCTGTAAAAATGACATACTATTTATTTACAATTCCACAAACAACAACCAATGCTGTATTTTATTTTATTTGTTTAAATAATTCCATTAAATTGATGTTGACAAATCAATTATCAGCACCTGATGTGCAAATTGTGCTCAAATGTGAAATAAGGCGATTTTCCCATTTAACTGGAGGATTTAAAGCTACAGCTAAGCTATCCTACAGACTGAAGACTACAAACGATCCCATCATGCTTAGCAGTGTCTTTGATTTCTGCAAAATTTCAGGGTTGAAGTCCAGAAAGTAATAGTCCACCCAAGATTTAGTTCTATCTACATGGTTTATCTGATCTCAAACCAGAAGCAGCAACAGATGGAATACAGTAGTGGGGTAGATTTTTACATTTCATAACACTGCTTTTTCAATTCTTCATCAGTTCTCTTCACACGTTTTATATGTGTTATAACAAGCTTTCCAATCAAAAATGAGGTTTGGACTAATTTGACCTGCTTTTCTTATCATCATGATGATGTTTTGTATTCAGGTTTAGTCATCAGTGTAGTCAGTTACTGAACAGAATGGGAAACGTGAAGCCATGTGTCATCAGAAATTAACAACTCATTTGTTCATTACTACACATCAATGTGTATTATTGTTATGGCTGCTCATAAATGCATTTTATCAGTGAGAGTAAAGTAAACTGCACCACATCCTGTGCTTCCAAAGTAGCTCAGTTTAGTGAGCTAGCTGAACTAGCTAGCTAGCTAGCAATGTAGATAGCTGACTATCTGCTTATTATTACCTTGTTATGAGCTGTAAAGTGCTAGCTAGCTAACCTAACTAGTCTAACAATTGATGGAAACTAGCAAATGCATGAAATGCTGGAATCAAGACCTCTACTCTGATAACACCGTAATGTTAGGTAGCTAGCAAGATTCAGTTTTCACAACTTCATTCTTTTCTTCGTTCATATTTTTTTAATCAGGCATTTGATGTTTGTGACACAGCCCAGATAGCAAGCATACGTTGGCCCAACGTTGGCTCAACGACAGTGATTACATTGGCATGACGTTGGCAAGTCACGTTGGGCCAACGACA
>BRDA01001208.1:291-25266 GCA_036984385.1 Crenuchus spilurus | reverse complement strand
ACAGCAAACAGCCAATCAGAAATTAGTAACGGATCTTATAAGTCTATGTCTATTATATGTATAATTCTAGGTGTAATTTTATGTAAATTAGGTCTATTGACCACACATTCCAAAAATAAGTGTAAAACTGTTGGTAATGAGTTGGAGTGAAGTTTGACACAAGTTTCAATGAAGTGAAGAAATTTGCTTCATGTTTTTAACCGTTTATTCATATTTAATAATGCATTATAATAATAAGTTGAACTTATATAGTGCATTTCTATTTTCTATTAATATTTTATTAATAATTAATATTAATATCAATATTTTATTATTACTAATAATGATTAGTTATTAGTATATTGTTAATAGTAACTAGTAATGATTAATAAAATATTCATAAATATTTAGTAATGTAATGTATTAATATTTGCCAATAAAAAAAAAAAAAAAAAAAATATATATATATATATATATATATATATATATATATATATATATAATGTTTATATTCCAGACCCCCACACACACACTGCTCCATGGGTGTTCCTTATTTCAATATATGAAAGGTGGCAACCCTACTGGCCAGGGTCATCATTGACCGCATTACGCATCACTTTCTGGATGACGTTGTGTCAGAGAGTCAATGTGGCTTCAGGAGCAACAGGGGCACAATTGACATGATCTTTGCTGTTCGTCAGATCCAGGAGAAGTGTAGGGAGCAACACCAAAACCTATTTCTCCTCTTTGTTGATTTAATATTATATGTAAATATTAGCTAAGTACATTGTCCTGTTAATAAGCACAAACATTAATGTTAACATTAGATAAACAGTGTTATGTCCTGTTAATAAGCACAAAGACTAATGTTAGCATTATATAAATAGCATTTTGTCCTGTAAATAAGAGCCAATGCTAGCCAATGAAGTTAATAGCTAAATAGTGTTCTGTTCTGTTAATAAACATTAATATTTATTTTAGCATTAGATAAACACTGTGTCTTGTCCAGTCACTGAGAGTTAATGTTAGCTAATGATCTTGGCATTATTTGGAAAGAGTCTTTTCATTCTGCTTCAGGATCTTGTGGCCTAAGATCATGCAATTCCCAGGCCAGGACATGCAGCTACACAGTATGGACTCTGTAGTCTCTCCGTAAAACATGGTGGGGGCCGGGGGGATCAACTATCCTCAGATTTCACAAGAGTTAAAGATGTTACTGGGCTTTCTTGGCTGTGGTGCTGATGTTGAGGGTCCAGGTGAGGTCCTCTGCTAAGTAAACACTAAGGAACTTGGTGCTTATGATGATTTTCACAGAGGAAATACTGATATTGAGTGAAGAGTGATTACTGTGTGCTCTCTGAGATCAACTATCCACTATTTTTGTTTTATCCACATTCAGAGGCAGGTTGCTGGTTTCACACCAGTCTGTTAGTCACTTGAGCTCCTCTCTGTATGTTTACTCATCGTCCCTGCTGATGAGACCCACCATGGTCATGTCATCAGCAAACTTTATGATGTAATTCAAGCTGTGCATTGGTCAATGAGCAGATTAAAGATGAAGAGTTTTAGGGGTTAAATTTATGTTTATGGGTTTAGAGTTAAAGGGATTAAATTTAGGATTAGGATTAGGGTTTAAAATTGGGATATGATTAGAGTTTATTGGGTTAAATTTAAAATCTAAGGGATTACATTTAAGGTTGTGCTTTTAGAGTTTTAGGCATTAAATACAGAATTATGAGTTTAATGTTTAAGGAGGTAAATTTAGTTATGCGTTTTAATGGTTAAATTTAACATTGTGATTTACAAGTTTTAAAGTTTAAAGGAATAAATTTGCGATTACGGTTTGAGTGTTTAAGGGTTTAAAAATGAGTTATGATTAGAGCTCGATGAGTTAAATGTAGAATTATGGGTTTCGAGTTTTAGAGATTAATTTCAGGATTATGAGATTTGGAGTTTTGGGGGCAAAAGCTTATGTGAGCTCTCATTGTGTTAAATGATACAGAACAATAATGAGTTTTACAATTTATTTCAACACACTGTTCACAAAAGCACAGAGAGCATATATTCAGATCAAAGGTGATGAAAAATTATCCCATAAAAATGAACATAAAACCTTTAACATGTGTAAACTTCAGTCTTTTCATTTATAAAATATCTCAAATATAAAAATAAATCACTATAAAACATTTTCACTAAAAACATGAAAACAAGTGATTTACGGATTACTGTGCATTGAACTGTGTTTATCATTAAGAAAAATCAATAATAAATCATTTGTTATATTATTATTTGGCAGTTACACTCATTTCAGGCAGGTTGGCTTGACATCATATTCTAATTGCAATATTGAAACTGTAGAGAACATCCCCAAGAGCCAAATCCCCCAAACACAACATCTACAGCACTTATAGAGGTCCAGCTGGACACAAATGGCCAGTGAAGAGTGAATTAAACTCTGGGGATTTGGCTGGTCAAAGCAAAATGATTTACTCAAACAGCCTTTAATCTACAACAAGACAAACATCCAAAATGTAATAACTATAAACAGCCTGGAAAAATAACATGAAATGTCCATTTCAAGTTGAGCTACAGCTCATCAGAGACCTCTGATTTTTAACTGCGTAAAAAATGTTTTTAACTGAGTTAAATATGCACTTTACACCAAAAGCATTATTACAAACACCTGTAAGGTGAGGGGGCATGGCTGTACTCAGTGCTGCCCCCAGTCCACAATTTATCAACACACACACACACACACACACATACACAAATCACAACTATTACAACTATCTGTAAACCAGTCTCAATACAATATGATTATTATTATTATGATTATTATAATAATTATAATAACTATAATTATTATTATTAAGTGCTAATAAATACAGAGCTGGTCAGGGTCCATCAGAAGTTTCAGTGTCCAGAGCGACTCAAATCACTGAAAGATAATTTTCACACTGACTGTATAAGTGATTGAAATTTGGCTAAGACAAACATCACACAGAAATTGCTTTTTAATGGCCTTCTTAATAAAGCTAGTTTTGACTAATTCAAACCTGTCAATCAAAACTGACCTTATTTGGTTATATTAAAGGGCTCACATCACAGAAAACCACATTTTCATTACATTTTGAAATAAAAGAGTTGGATGTAGATTGTAGAATGTAAACATTGTTAAAAGTTTCAAAAAGTACCATTCACTCCCCAGTTCATACAGTCCACATATGGACACTGCACAATTAAAAGTCATTGTTTCTGTGATGTCACTAAAAATCAACCATATATATATATATTACTGCACGAAAAATGTGAATATTGTGAAAAAGTTCAATTGTGTTCATAATATTAAAAAATGTAAACTATCATATATTTTATATATAGTGACATATTTCAAGCCTTTTTGTTTTTATGTTGATACTATATGAGTAGTAAATTAAGTCATTTCAAATTTTGGATTTCTGATTTTCATTAACTATAAGCCATCCTGATCAACACTAAAACAAAAAAAAAAAACAGGCTTAAAATGTGACTTTACATGTAGTGAATATAAACCATTTTGAATTAAATTGTGAACACAAATGAACTTCATAATATTCTATTTTTTTAGATGCACTAGTATACCCATCTATTCGGCCTATAGCAGTCTAGCCTCACCCATTCATGTGGACACATTTCAGTCAGGACAGCTTTTTGAATGAGGCACAATACAAGGTAAAGACTCAGAAGAGAGATTATTTACATACAGTATATGTGTGGCAGCTTCCAGAAACTCACACAATGTCACTGGCTTCTATTTTGAGAAAAAAAAGTAAAAAAAAAAAAAGCTAAACATAGTGATTGTGTACTCAATGTAGTTTCTGAAATATTCAAATGCTGAAAAAGTTGACAATACTAATTTTTGTACTTTTTGTAGATTCACATAGGCAAATCACCAGTTAGCTGGTTAGACTATTAGCATCAGCACCATGATTGTGTTACTTCTTTACTAAACAGCACTCTTCACAGAAAAACAAATATGAAAATACAAGTTGAGATTGACTGTTATTATGTGATTTGTTATGTGATGGGAGC
Organism: Crenuchus spilurus; assembly: GCA_036984385.1. Taxonomy (NCBI): domain Eukaryota; kingdom Metazoa; phylum Chordata; class Actinopteri; order Characiformes; family Crenuchidae; genus Crenuchus; species Crenuchus spilurus. The sequence continues at coordinate 21,216 of BRDA01001208.1, read as the reverse complement.
AATATCACTTCACAACAATAGTAAAATTACAAGATGGCTTCAAGTGTCAAGATTAATAAAAGTGCAGACATACTTAAATGACTTCACTCATATTAACTCAAGCAATATTGCAGCATGAACTAACTGAAATATCTCAGAATGATTATTTTACAACTAGTCCAGTGAACTGTAAGTGAAATTGACTGATTGGACATGTCAGGGAACAGGAAAGTCCCATGAATGAGGGAGAAAATTAATATTATGAAATTTTTAATCAACAATAAATGATATTATGTATGTGTGTTAAATCTATCTATATCAGAGACCAGGTTATGATTATAAGCATTCCACAGACATATAGTGCAAAAAGTCAAAATTTCACCATGTGACATGTTTCTGTATGACACCACACATGTCTTAAAGGCACAGTAAGAAAACAGCCTGCTTCATACAAAATAAAAAGAGAGGTTGGAAAATGATCATGTAAAGATGAATTGTGTGTTGTTTTAGTACATAAACTGACGCATATACCATAATCCAACTTTATGGGGGAAAAAATGAATACAAGCAAAATTCAGGATATGAGCCCTTTAAGAATAATTCATCATACTGTATATAATTTAAAAGCTAAAATTCCAATTTTCCCACAATTTTCCATTAAAATATAAGTATTTTCCCTCCCCCTAAAACATCTGATTTATTGCTTAAATGTTATGTTACAGAAACAAACACAATCAGATTTACACAGATCTGTATGAAAAATGGATCTTTGTGGTGAGTGTGAGTTTCGCTGCTCTAGAACAGCTGACGGAACCATAAATACAGAGTTCAGCCAGAACATTCTCTGTTACCACGGCAACACTGTAGATCATGCTCTCATTGGTCCACAGGACATACATATTAAACTTCGTCCAGAGGAGATTCAGTACTGTGTAGAAGTTTCGATTCAAAATCTATTTATATGTGCAGTGAGTGTTTGTTTACTATTGTTAGAATACATATTAATAACATGAATACAGTAAGTGATAATCAGTGAACATGCTGCTTTAACCCCTTCCAAACCTCTCCTCATATCAGTGCAGTATTATTTATGGTTCTCCTCCAGTACCTGCTTTAATGAATTAATACTTGAATTAAATAACATGTGATGGCTGAGGAGTGTCAAGGAGAGTATCTGTAACCAAACTCGCTCGCATGATTTAACAGTGTTTTAAGTTATGAGACTAAAACTTTTACACAGTACTGTAAACAGAACATTTATGAACTTATTTATATAATTGATGTGACAAATTTATCAATATTCAACTGTTTGTCAACAGTTAGTGCTGACCCCCTCTTACACCATTGTGTCCAGGCTGTCAGTACTGACATCATCTACACCACTGTGTCCAGGCTGTCAGTACTGACATCATCTACACCACTGTGTCCAGGCTATCAGCAGTGACCCCCTTTATACCACTGCTTATAATCTGTCAGTACTGATTTCTCCTACTCTGCTGTGTCCAGGCTGTCAGTGCTGGCCTCCTCTATACTGCTGTACACAGGCTGTCAGTGCTGACCATCCTTAGCTCTATTCTTGTTTGGAAGTGAATTAATGAATAAAGTAATTCATAATGAATGAAGTAAATTTGAACATTATTTTAACACTGTAGCCCTTGTTGGCCTGAAGTTATCCAGTGTTAATCGCTCAGACTCTCTCTGAGCTGTGGTCAGTAGTTACTTCTGTTGTGGTCTGTTCAGTAGTTCTGTTGTAATCTAAATAGTGATCAGTAGTTCTGCTGTGTTCTGGTCAGTGATGGTCAGTAGTTCCATTGTGTTCAGTGATAGTCAGTAGTTTCTGTCCAGCTGGTGATCCAGTGCTTTTTGTTGTTGTGCTGAATGATGCTGTATTGCTCCTCTTTACAAAGACGCACACCGTGATATTTTGGCATTTTCCTGAAATAGACTCCTCGCCTGAAAAACCCCTCCTGTAACACACACGCATGCACACACACAGGGTGTAAATACGTTTATTCAGTAATATATTACTTGCAGGGGACTTCAAAACACATATACTTAATAACCTATTTTATTTCAGTATTTATTAAAGGTTTATGTCAGCAGCTGTAAGCATGGGCGTGGAAGTGGGGGGAAAAGTGGACCTGACTACCCAGGGGCCGAGTAGGGAGAGGGGCCCATAAAAATCCTGAATTAATTTTTTTTGGTTGTTTTTATTTTGAATAAATTGGGCCCTCAAATTAATTATTTATTAATTCATATTTCAAATATATTGATAATATCAACTGAGGGAATGAACTTTAGTCACAGTCCTCTCAACATATCGGACATTCTGGGGCCCCCTCTTGGAGGTCCAAAATGGTTTAGTCCGCCCAACAGCGACTAGCGACAAGTGTAACGTCAGTGAGTGATTGAATGACCTGGGTGCTACACAACATGCTGCTAAAAAGCAGAAATCAGGATTTCAAAAGAAGAAAGAAAGGGAGGAAAATGAAAGAAAGCAGAATGAGGGGAGACAGTTGTTGACAGCTTTCTTTCCCAAAGGTGAACCTAGTTTGTTTGTTATGCAAAGTCCAATTAAAGTTAAAGTGGTCCACTCCAGACAGCTGCTGCTGATTTTTGGAGGCTCACGTGAAGTCGTTAGTTTAGTTAGTTGCCAACCAGGCTGCTTGTGACTAAGTATAAAGACAATTATGAGCCTCTAACGTTAGTTATCAACTTTAACCATATTCAGAAACAAACAGTGGCTCGAGAGAGACAGAGACGGGGAGAGAGAGACAGAGACGGGGAAAGAGAGAGAGAGAGAGAGAGAGACGCACGCTAGCTGCCTGCTGACTGGTAGAATTGCTGCCTAAATGTGAGTTGTTTACCTTACGTTTAAAGTAAGTTAGTCTTTTGGTTCAGTGCGTGTGCTACATCCTATTGTCTACTAACACAGCAGAGCAAAAAGTGAAACTCTGTGCTGAGACTTAATAAATGATCCACCAGCAATATTTCTGCCACATATATCAACATGTAAATAGATACATCAACATAATCTGATCTGTTTGTAACTTAAAACCTTATTTATGCTTTTTTATTTAAATAAATACCCCCTTTTTTGCTCATGTGCGTCGTTTACTGGCGTTTATAGGGGCCCACTGTCATTGAGAGTGTACAGGGCCCCGAATTTGCTGCTACGCCCCTGGCTGTAAGACTATGTTTTTTTTTTTTATAAAGACTTCAACTAAAGTAACAGATGTTTGGTCAGTTTATAACACTGTTATTAAGCATTATGTCAAGTAAAAAATAGTAAAACAGACTTTTAGTTATTAACACTATATTTAGGTTCGACTAAATATTTGAGTGCCCTCAAATTGAAACGGTTGCATATTTACATTGATTTATAATAAAAATGGTAAACATCTGCTTTATAAACACCATTATTTTCAGATCAGTGAGTGAATTAAACTCTTCAGGTGTGTCCTGTTTTTACCACATGGAGCATTTAAATGGAAATTTTAAAAAGAGCCGTCTACGTCAAACCACTCTGAATGACTTTATATGCATATTACGTATATATGTATTATTAACACAATTATACAGAGAATGAAAAAAAGCATTCTCTGTTCTGAGAATACTGACATAAACTGTTCATAAATACTGAAGTCTACAGTGCCTATAGAAAATCACCATACCCTGTCAAATCCTTACCTTATGTTAGACGGTATGCTTTTCCCAGTTGTGTTCACACATCATACAATAGTTGCAGTAAATTTTAAAAACTGTTAATAAAATAAAATGATCAGTCACTAAAATTTAATTGGTAAAATGTCTGGTTTGAATAATGAACAGCTTAATGTAACCACTACAGAATTTCTCACGTAGAACTAATCAGACCACCTGGCCCCACCTGACATCAACTGTAGTGTTTTGTGGTTACTTCAAAATAAAACCTGCTGTTTTTTGATGATTCCATTATTAGTAGTGCATGGTGTCACAAAAAAATCACAGTGGTTGGAAATGTGTTTTCAAAGTGTCTCCAGGATAAAAATGTGGAAAGGCACAAGTTAGCAGATGGATGCAAAAATATTCCAGGTATTACCTAAGCCTCCGAGTGCCATCCAGAGCATCATTAAGAAGTGGAAAGTGTATGGTAGCACTAGCAAATAATCTATATCATGCAGTTACTCCAAAGTAGATGACTGAACCAGGATATTAAGAAAGGACGGTACTAAGAGGACAACAGCAGTATTGAAGGACTTATAGCAGTCATTCATATATGTGATATACTGTATGTGACAGAAATCTTACAAGCCTGTATGGCGGAAGGGCAAAAAAGAAGCCTCTTCTGCAAAAGTGCCACACTGAGTCTCTACAGAGAAACATTTGGGAAGTTTTATGGTCAAATAAGACCAAGATTGAACTTGTTGGATTGAAGTCCAAGAGCTATGTTTAAGGAGAGCCAAACACAACACGCCACCCAAATTACACCATACCTACTGTGAGGCATGGTGGTGCCAACATCATGTTGTGGGGGTGTTCCTCTTCAGTGAGGACTGGGCAACTGGTCAAAAGTGAAGGGAAAATAGATGTTGCCAAGTATTCAAATATTCTTGAAGAAAACATGCTGCCTTCTTCTAGTCAGCTGAAGATGGACAGGTGGACTTCTAGCACAGCAATAATCCTAAACACACAACCAAAAACAATACAGTGTGCCCATGTAGTCATGGAGGATTATCTTTACCTAATTTTCAATATTATTACTTCATTTACATCAGGGCCATGTTACACTGGATCAATATATCAGGAACTTGAATATCGCCCAAGTGGCTTTATCTAGAGGATTCATTCTGTTGTTCCTCTTTGCTGCATATAGTGCTTTGTTCAAAGTTGCCCATATCAAAACCTCTGTCCAGCTATGCATTAAACCTGATTGTGAAACAGTCGTTGAAAATCTGTTTGCAGTTCAGAAGAATTTTTAAAAGCTTATTTCAGAAAATGTAAAACAATTTGTTCACCCCATCCATTGATAAGGCCTTTTCAATATAAAACATTTGTATCTTTTGAGCAACTCAGAACAGAGTTCAATATTTCTCATTCCCAATTTTTAGGTATTTGCAGCTTCTTAGGGTGCTTTGACACCTGGAAGTCCGGACCAAGGTTGGTGTGTTTATACTTTGTATATATTTGGTCCGGTTAGGTTTGTTTTCATACTGCATTGTTGCAAGCGCACCAAAGACTTTTAGTTTGACACGCCTACGTGCTGTCATTATCACTTATGTGAGGTGTGTCTTCCTACACTCAAAACTGATTGGTTTATAGTAGGACAAGCATCTGACGCTTAATATACTTCTTTATATACTTTTATATTCTGCTTTTATATTCTGTAGTTTCTTTAGTTTAGTTTAGGTTGCTTCGTCATATCCTGTCTCTTTCATCCTCTCAGAAAATGAGCTGCATGTTTGAGCATTTTTGTGGGTTTTTAAAGCTTTTTCTCATGTTCATCTGACCAAAATTATATTAAACTTCACATTGCACACCAACTAGACCGAGACCACCTCTTTTGTTCAGACCAATTATGCTCCTTTGGTCTGAACCGTGGTTCGTGGCCCCTTTCACACTTGCTGTTTTGGTTTGAACCAAACTGAAAAGTCAGAAAGTCCAAACCAAACAATGTAAGTGTGAAAGCACCCTTAGTTTTGATTCAGGAAATTATTCCCAATGTCCTTATTCACCACTTTTTTTTCTATTAAACATGATTCAACCTGTAGTTAAAAAAATAGAACTACACATATGTTACTCATTTCATCAGATTTGAAACCTTTAAATATATTAAAGCAATAATATGAGGAATAACTTGTCATTTGCTGAACTGTGGCAAAATATTCTGGATCTGATACACTCTCCTCTATATGTTTAAGACACACCATAATCCATCTTAAAATTGTACATTACATACACTGGACAAAGGCACGCCTGGACAAATTTGTACCAAATATCAATGTCATGTGACAGATGCCAAATAAAGCCATCTATGCATGCCCATATGTTTTGGTCTTGTTTAAAAAATACAATCTTCCGGCAATCAGTTTTTGACTTTCTCTCAGAAGTGTTCACACAGCTGGTCCAGCCCTTATTGCAGCACTGTTCAGTGTAGCTCCCCAAGGGCTGTGTTTGGGTCTTTTCCAAAAGTAATATCCTTCACCTTATTGGTGGCCAGACGGCTTATATTATTCAAATGTAAAGAAAAAATCTGTCCTGCCTTTAAAAACTGCGTGAATGATTTAATGCAGTTTCTGTTTTTAGAAAAAAATCTGATGTTCATTAGCTGGCTGCAGTGATAAATGTTATAGTATTTGGCAACCTGTCTTGTCTTGTGTAGAAGATTTGGATTCTGTCTACTGATTTATTTTGTGAGATGGTGCCCAATGTCTAGTGCAGTGTGCCAGGGGTGTTTGATGGGTGGGTGGTGGGTTTCTTTTCTGTAATTAAAAAAATATTAATAAAAACACATTTGTTCAAAAACAATGAAGTGGCAAAAAGAAAATCTTTCAAGTATTAAATGAGTGGACTGATCATTTTTCCAACCCTGTTATTGTTCAGACTGTTAGAGACTCTTTCAAAGGCATATGGTGATTTTCTGTAGTATTTTTATGTTGTTCAACCTTTAAGAATGTTATCAAAGTGGTATAAAGTATCCATGATGACATCCTTTAAATAAATGTATTAAAAGCGTTAAGAGACAGAGAATAAAATCTAGATCACCCAGCTGTAACTCTGCCTTAAAGAGAGATAAGAGGGAAAGAGTGTGTGCGAGAGACAGATTGAGACAGAAAGACAGAGAGGCAGTGAGAGAGGCTTTGTAGAAGAAGGCTGCAATTAAACTGGGGGAAAAATGGGTGAAGCCAGGAGGAAGAGTCTAGAACAGTTCTTCTTCAGTGAATATTCAGATTATTTCTCCAGTCAGTAAGCAAAGCTGCAGTTACAGCAAAGAGAGAAAGAGCTAAAAAATAAAAAAGTTCAGAAAAGATCAGAAATACAGTGAACACCAAAGGTCTTAGGACACAATAAAATTTCCTTTGAATTGTTCTGAGTAATGTCTGATACTCACAGATGTGACCAGTAAATGCATGTTTGAAGCAAGAAAAGAGAGTTTAAGCTAAACTGGGGGATACAGTATGTGGACAGTCACTGACACTGGCCCAAATATTATTCACACAAGATCAGTAATTATGTTTATATGCAAACAGCAACCTGTAACTTCATCAGTCTGAGAAATTGGACTGAACCATATTTTCAAGAGCTGTATAAACACTGGATTTATAGTGCTGTTTACCTTCATTCTAGCACAAACGAGTTTATCATCATTTAAGAATAGGTTTTCTTTTCTAATTAAATATATAGTGATATCTATTGTCAGACTGTGACACTAGTGCTGTGCTGTTTACATGATCATGTCATTAAAGTCATTGGTGTGGATAGAAACCTGGCCAGTCTTTTTCTCTCAAAAAAAAAAACTAGACTACGAAATGGTATGAAAACAAGATAATATGTATTTAAATGGATGATGTCCTGAAATCTTTTGGTGTTCAAAGTGCAGTAAAAGTGCATCTGTGCTACAAAATCAGATTCAGCTGTAAAAGAGTAGCAGGTTAGCAAGCTTTGAATCCCATTTTTAAACTCAGTTTACCGAGGTTTCGTAAACAATCTGGAACACTCATCATTCTTCCTCGGTTAGCCGGTCAGTTTCAGATGGCTGGACCTTCATCTCGGCCTTCTGAGACTTCGCTTCATACAGCTCTCTTGTATTTGCTCTCCGAAAAAACCCACACTGAGAATCAGACATAACCAATCAAGATCTGATATAACCAAGAGAATCACAAAAAATCTGAAACAGTGAATCACAAACTGGGGATCAGACACAGCTAAACAAGCAATGAATATCTGACACAACTAGTAAGAATCATCTTTAACCAAACACTAAGAATCAGACAACAAATTAAACACTGAAAATCAGTCTCAACCAATCAAACACTGAGAATCAGAACATGTTGTGTCCAAAACGGCATATTTATACAGTACGTAATACATTTTTGCAATTTGCGAGTGTTTAATATCCACACAGTCTTGGATGCACCATCTTACCAATGTCCATTGACATAGAATGACATAGTACTATTGTAAAAGTCCCACTATTTGTTAAAAGCGTCATTCACAGACATTATTTTATGACAATAATCCCTGTTGCATTATTGGGAAACTAAAAAATAAAGTTCTTACTCATTTTGGCTATCAGTAGAAAAGCTAGCTTGTCTGGCTAACTAGCTAGCCACCTAATGTGAACTTATATTACCTCAGCTTGCAGTCACTGCTAGTCTTTAAAACTCAAACATTACATTGAGAACACTTTAAAAAAACAGATAAAATGGGCTTGATGATCTCCACAAAGGTACTCATAACATTACTTAACATTTTAAATCAGCTTTGAACACCTCCACAGCTCCTGCTGAATCATGGGATAGCAATGTGTTGTGGTTGCATACTTTATAATGTTGCCTGATTCAGCAGGTAATCCAGGTATTTTTCGCATACTGATGAATATGTTGATTTTGGACACAGCTACAGCATTGAAAATCAGTCCCATCCAAACAATGAGGATCAGATACAACCAGTCAAACACTAAGAATCAAACATGACCAATCAAATACTGAGAATAAGATAGAACCAAACACTGAGAACTATACATAACCAAACACACAGAACAGGCACAGCCAGTCACAAACAGAAACAGACACAAACAATTAGATACTGAGAATCAGACACAATTAATTGAATACTGAGAATCAGACACAGCCAACCAAACATTGATAATCAGTCTGAATCAACCAAATACTAAGAGTCAGGCAAAACAAATCACACACTGAGAATCAGATATAACCAATCAAACACTGAGGATCAGACACACTGAGGATCAGGCATAGACAATCAAAAACTGAGGATCAGACAGAACTCATTAGACAGACATTCAGACATAATCAAACACAATTTGAAATGAAGATGTAACTGATATCAGTACAGACCAGTACAGACATGAGTCTCATACTGAACCTCCAACAGATTATAATGAATTGTTTCAGAATTTCTTTCACATATTTAGTAGCATACATTTTATATTTTACAGTGATAGTTCATTCAAAAATCTGATTTCGCCTCCAAAATGCAGTCAATCAGTTATATGGTTAAAAGTATTGACAAACTTCAGCCTTCAAGATGGCTGCTACTGTTTCAGAAACCAGTAATGAAAAAGACAGATTATCATGTTTATTTGAGTTTACTGAACTCATTACCTGCCTTAACTTCCGTGTAAACATCAGACTACATTTGGGCTGAAGGAGAAATGTTTGACTAAACTATCACATTAACTTCTACTTTTAAAATAAAAAAAACTTGAAAGAATTTTGAGCTGCTGTAAGAACAGGAAGATTGTGACTCTGAGCTGAATATACAGTCAGTAACAAGAGTGAAAAGTGAAGAGCTGATGCACACCTTCCACAGCAGGATGATGATGAGGCTGAGCAGGATGACCCCAGCCAGCACGGACACAATGATGATCCACAGAGGAGCCTCAGACAATGCCTCCTTTTGGCCTGCAGGGGTCACCTCCACGTTGAACTTATCAAAGAACAAGAACTTTCAGCACCAAAACTACATATACCATCAGTATTTACTAATTAATGGTTTACACTACAAATTCTGTTGTACTTAATTTGTGTTGTAGGCATTGTGAGGTTTGGTTCCCATCACCACAACTGTAAAGACCCTACTGAAAAAACTGCATAGACCAGAATTAATTCCATGCTGGTCTAATGTGATTTAAACTGGTTAGTGCTGGTTAAGTTGGTCAACCAGCATGATCGTCCAAAACATACTATACAGTACTTGTTTTGCTGGTAGCTGGTAACATAAATTGGTAAGTTTCTTTGTAATTAAAACACTCTCAATGACTTTGATACAGATCTCTTCTTATTCAAAATGGTAGGAGCCTGGAGTTTTATGACTCAAATAATGTTGCAATGGTGATCGCTGAGTAGACAGATTTGCCTACAATGGCTTTAGAATGATAATTTTTACACTAACTCTAAAAAGTGATTATGATTCTATTGTTAAAATGATTATGATTTTTCAGATTGAGCCTATGTATTAATGTTTTTTTTTTATTCTAATTGATTTGAGTAGAATAAAGTCTTTTCTGTAGTTGTGGTAGACAATGAAAGCATAAGATATAAACATAAACAGAGATATAAACAAACAAGCAGGTATGTTATAGTACTTACCACTGTTGTGGTGCTGATGTTGTCCATTCTGATGGCCGGTTTATCAGTGACCAGCTCTAGCGTGGCCCAGCTTGTAATACGAAGATCTTCATCTTTGTAATCCTACACGCACACACACAATTTATTGAGCCAAACTAATAAATATTGGTCTAATACTAAATATTAGTATTTTAAAAAATATCATTTTAATTTACATTTATAAATATAAATAATATGACAAAAAATCTGAACTGTTTTTTATATATATATATATATATATATATATATATATATATATACATACATATATAATTGTATAATTAAAATTATATAATATTGTCATTATTTATATATAAATAATTCAAACTATTTTCATGAATTAAGTCAAGCATGTCATTACAAAGTAATATTTAATAAAAAAGCCCTCTTTACTGCTCAGCACTGCTAGCATGCTTCTAGAGAAAAATGTTAGTACTGGAGCTCAACCAACCAGGGAACCTGCATATCATTTAAGAACAGGCCTGTTCACACTATGCAGCAGAGCATATATTAAAGTAGTCCATGTGTAGAAGAACTAAGGCAATCATTTGTGACTATATTATACTGTTCTAAATCAAATACACATCATGAAGTGAGCAACTCTAAACTATATCATCTCCAACAGCAGGACAGTTTAAAAAGATAAGCTCTGTTTCTTGGTTTTGGAGCGGAACCAACTTTATCAGCCGAGCACCGGCTTGTTATGCAGTGTGAAAGTGCAGTCAAGAGTCCAGATTAGGAAGCAGTGTGGCTCTGGCACCAGCACTGTCTTGGTAGCAATGAGACATCAGTGATGAAAGCAGAGCAGGACAATGAAAAGGTTAAATCAGCTGGAGTTTCCATAACCTACACTAACCAGAGTACAGGATCAGTACTGAGGAACAATACATTCTAAACACTGTGTGTGTGTGGGTGTGTGTCACCTCTAGCATGGTGCTGTTCCACAGTCGTGCTTTGACTCTGAGAGTGGCAGTGGTGGTCATGTTGTGCAGTGGACAGCGGAATGTCTGACATGTCAGTTCACCTGACCTGCAGCTCTGTGGGACACATCAGATTTAATTCCATTTATTTTTATTTTTCTCTCTCTGAATGTCACTGTCAGTGCATAAAACTGCACAAAAAAGTCAAGAGCCATATCTGGTTGCCTAGCAACTAAAAAAAGAAAAAGCTGAGGATGACTGATACTGACCAGCTGGACCTTCCTCCGGCGTACTGTCTGCAGGGTCACAGAGGCTTGCGGTTCAGCACGGACAACAACAGAGCTTTCATCTCTCCTCCTCCGAGCAGAGTCATGTTCAGAAACCTACAAACAGAACAATATACTTACATGTTAAAGGCCTCGTAGCCTACATGTTTATATTTTCCAAACCATCTCCATTCTGATTGCTGTACAGTACAGCAAAACCTATCAAAGATGCGCCTGATACACTTCTTGGGGCTAATTGCTGTGGGGAGAATTGGTGGAATTAAACTGCTGTAGACTGAAAGAATGAAGCTAAAGTTCTGTAGAATGAATGAGTGGAGCTAAACTACTTCAAACTATAATAAAGTACCTTTACAGGCAAATTAAAGAAAATGGAGAAAATGTCCTTAGATGTCCTTAGTTTTTGTCCCAAAGTACCACAGAATTTTTTGGTTTAAAGAGGAAGTTCAGTGTGTTCTACTTCCTGTTTGAGTCTGAAATCAGAAATAACAAATAAATAATTATCGTGTCTCACTTTGAGTTTTAGTGGGTTTACGACATCACCAGGTGGAGTGCAGACAGACTGTGCCACTCCATATACTTGGATCTCAACCAGGTATAGTAGCCACTTCCCATTCGCCACCTCAGAGGGCCAATCAAAGAGGACTTGAAGAAAACCCAAAGAGCCCAGGGGCTTCCCCTGAAGAGATACCTACACACACACACACACACACACACACACAGAATGTACTCCATAACTGAATATTTGCAAACTTTTATTTTAACTCTATAAACATTCAATTAATTACTAACTTATTAATTATTAACTAATTATCTATTCATACTAGTTTAACCTGTTAATAACAATAGTTATTATTATTATTATTATTATTATTATTATTATTATTATTATTATTATTATGTGCAGACACTCACAGTAAAGTTAAACTCAATGGGACTGCCAATATCAGCTGTGCTCTTCATTGCTGATTCCCCCATCACTTCCCCACCAAACTCTACCCTCACAGTTTGTGGGTTGCTGAGTAGAGAAAATGCAAACACACACACCTGAGCTCACACACCATTTTTGTTATATATTTTTTTACATTTAAGAGTTATAGATATTTTGTCATACACTATCAGCAACCACATCTAGGAATTTTAAACTTTTACATTTTTATCCAATACACCTCTTTAATGATGGTCCCTAAATATGTACATAAAACATTCAGATGTGCCTTGCTCTTCTCCCTTTTTCCTTTCTGTTTACATAAAGAAGTCAATCTGGTTCAAAATTGCTGATCTTGATATATCATGAGTAGACAACAAAGCTCTTTTGTAAGCTGTTCTGAATACGTCATGCACTTAAATCTGTTTTGATAACCTACATTTCTACATGATTTAGTATTACTAAAAAAAATATTTTTATTGTGAATGAAAGAATACAAATTTCAGTAAATGTACATATAAATGACTCACCTATAAATTGAAGTCTGCAGTGTGTAATCCACCATCAGCACTTTCGTCAGAGGAGTTAGATCATTCTGTATGCTGAGTCTGCAGAAATTAGAAATAAAACTCCACCAAACTACTCCACACCTTCTACATCACCTGTGACTTTTACTGCAAGATCTGAATATACATGTGCTAATGCATGCTTTGTAGATTCCAACACAAAAATGTTCTGCCACAGCTCCCCTGACAAATGTGTTTCTTTTTTGTAGCTCTGCTCACAAATGTTTTTGTTGTGAGGTTGTAAAAACAACCTCTACAGATTACTTTTTAAAGCCATTAAAACCATTGAAGCTCACAAGAAACTATAAAACTCACAACTCACTTTATGTAGCCTAATACCGTAAGAGCCTACATTTAGAATTGGATATTCATTCTAATTAGATTCATTTTGTATGTGGGTAACCGTAACCCTAACCTTAATCAGACAAACCCTTACCTTAACCCTAAACCTAACCCTAGCTCTAATCAGACTAACCATAACCTTTAACTTAACCCTTAATATAACACAACCCTTAACTAGACTAAATCTAACCCTATCCTGTACTTCAGTAATCTAATCCTAAACCTAACTGTAACAGGACTAGCCTTAACCTTAACAATAAACTTAACCAAAACCTTACCAGACTAACCAGAACCCTAATCCTTAACCAGATTAACCTAATCCTAGACCTACCCCTGACCCAGTCTCACTTTAAACTTAATCCTAACCTATCCTAACCTTAAACCCTACCATATCCTTAACCTTAACCCTAACATCAACCCTAAACCTAACGCTTATCAAACTAACCCTAACCTTAACCTTAAACATATCCTTAACCAGGCTAACCTGATCCCTTACCTCAGTAACCTATTCTTAAACCTATCTCTGACTTAAAGAGACAAACCCTAACCCTACAGTTAAAGTGAAACAGATAGACTCACGTAGAGAGCTGGAGTACAACATCAATCTCTCGTGTGTCCAGTGTAATCCCGGGTGTCTCAAACACTATCCCAAACTCCTTCTGTTAAAGGTATAAATGACCAAAAACATCAGTATTTAATTTACTTCCAGTGAAAGTGTAAAACAGATAAATCAGCATGTGTACTGGGTGTTCCTGTACCCGCTGACCACTGGCGAAGGGGTCTCCAAGTTCACACAGAACAGATGCGCCATCTACATCACACCCTATTGAAGACTAGCGAGAGAGAGAGAGAGAGAGAGAGAGAGAGAGAGAGAGAGAGAGAGAGAGAGAGAGAGAGAGAGAGAGAGAGAGAGAGAGAGATGGTTAGACTGGGAATACTTACATTCTGACAGATACAACAACTTCATGCAAGTGTGTTGTAGGATCATGAGGCAGTGACATCAAAAAACATTACATACTTACACAGGCTGTTTGATTTCAATATAAATAAACTGCATGGGCTGGGAATTGAATGGTACAAAATTAAGTTTTGTACATGGAGTTTTCCATGATTTGGGTGCATTAATGTAAGAAACTCATTGACTGACCAATCCCTGACCAAAAAAAGTCCTTTCTCATTTGAAATCCCTAAACACTATACCACTAATAGCTAATCCTTAACCTCTGACCCTCACCTATGCACTAGTAATATTAATCCCTAAACCCCTACAGCTTAAACCCTAACCATCACCTGAGTCAGTTCCTTACCTCATTTCTGATGCTGGAGTATTGTAGTGAAGGTGGGACGGTAATGTTGAGGGTGGTGTAATATGCGTCTTCTGCTAATCTTTCCCCAGTCGGAATATTCCACACTTTCACCATCAGAGTGAGCTTCTTCACACTCACATTATACAGCAGCACCTGATGATCATCCTGACTACATACACACCATCACACACCATCAGAAACACGCCATACACCATCACAAACACCATCACATTATCACCATTTGATAGTTACCCTCACTACACACACCATGACATGTGTGTGCACATACACACACACACACACATACACACACAAACAGGATAACCAGCATATCAGCTAGGCAGTGTAGATTAAAGCTGAGATACATTCATTTCACCTAGAAATCATATTTACATAATTTTCCACTTAGCCCAGATGCAGTGAATCAGTCAAGAACTGGAACTGTGAGGCACTCACAAACACCCCGGACTTTAGAACACAGTGTGACTTACTGTGAGCTTCAAAAACTATCAAAAACTTATTGTAGCTGAATGCTGCATCTGCCATCTTAGACAGATGAGTCAGTGCTGATCTAGAATCATGAATGGGGAGACACCTGATCCAAAATCAGAATTATATACACTATATATATATATATATATATATATATATATATATATATATATATATATATATATATAATCAGTAAGACTCCCAACTACTAACATGGCTAAGACCAAAGAGCACCAGAGACAAGATTGTAAACCTTCTCAAGGCTGAAAAGGGCTACGGGGCAATTGCCAAGCAGCTTGGTGAAAAAAGATCAACTGTTGGAGCAATTATTAGAAAATGGAAGGTTCCCCTGCTTAAATCAGCACACATCCAGGCCCATCTTAAGTTTGCCCATGACCATTTGGATGATCCAGAGGAGTCATGGGAGAAAGTGCTGTGGTCAGATGAGACCAAAATAGAACTTTTTGGTCTTAATTCCACTCGCCGTGTTTGGAGGACGAAGAATGATGAGTACCATCCCAAAAAAAACACCCTCCCTACTGTGAAGCATGGGGGTGGAAGCATCATGTTTTGGGGGTGTTTTTCTGCACATGGGACAGGACGACTGCACTGTATTAAGGAGAGGATGACCATGACCATGGCCATGTATTGTGAGATTTTGGGGAACAACCTCCTTCCCTCAGTTAGGGCATTGAAGATGGGTCGTGGCTGGGTCTTCCAACATGACAATGACCCAAAGCACACAGCCAGGATGACCAAGGAGTGGCTCCGTAAGAAGCATATCAAGGTTCTGGAGTGGCCTAGCCAGTCTCCAGACCTAAACCCTATAGAAAATCTTTGGAGGGAGCTCAAACTCCGTGTTTCTCAACGACAGCCCAGAAACCTGGCTGATCTGGAGAAGATCTGTGTGGAGGAATGGACCACAATCCCTGCTGCAGTGTGTGCAAACCTAGTGAAAAACTACAGGAAACGTTTGACCTCTATAAAGGCTACTGTACCAAATATTAACATTGATTTTCACAGGTGTTCAAATACTTATTTGCAGCAGTAACACACAAATAAATTATTAAAAAATCATACATTGTGATTTCCAGATTTTTTCTTTTAGATTATGTCTCCAAGATGAAAATTTCAGACCCCTCCATGATTTCTAAGTGGGAGAACTTTCAAATTTGCAGGGTGTTCAAATACTTATATATATATACAGAGAGAGAGAGAGAGAGAGAGAGAGAGAGAGAGAGAGCAAAGTCTGTGAGATTTTTTAATCATACTAAAGGTAAGAAAAATTAAGTAAATCCTGTAACATTTATTCTTTCTATCTGTTTATGATCTTACACAGGGAGAAGTTCCTGCTGGGTGTTGGCGAACATGGCAGTCATCTGCAGGTTACTCTCACACTTATTATCTGTTCCACAGAGTTTCTCAAAGTGAATCTAAATAAGAGAAGTGGAGAGTTCACATTATAGTGGAGTGACCCCAGAGAGGCTACTAGTGCTCAAACAAATGAAATCACAAGCAGTCTTAAAATTACTGCTATTAAATATGAGGTTGTTATTCAGCATTAAATTAACATCTACAATGCTTTAAAAGCTGTATTCAACAAGGAGTTAAATGATACATAAATTATATATTTACAATCAATTTGTAAAGTAGGCAACATTCTGAATGTGAATTTTGTAAGAAACCTACAGTATTCTAGATTACAGTGTATTCCTAAAATAATCTCTGATATAAAATTAATTGTTTGTGAAGCAGTAGACTGTCAGTACTAAATTACAATCACTTTATTTGTATAAATACTTTATATAAAATGATTATAATAAAATACTGATCATCATTATTATTATCAATATTACTATTTTATTAAACAGCCCATCTCCTTATTTTTTTTTCACATGAAATATTGTATACATGTATACATGTAATAATCTTACTGTACCTTTAAGACAATATGTAAGTGGCATCTGTTCTGATTCATTGCCCTACATTTTGTCTCATTTAATACTTCAGTGTGAAAGAGGTGGAGTTAAACACCTAAAGTTTTAATAGATGAGTACAATGGAACCTTGACTTATGAGTTAAATTTGTTCTGTGATGGAACTCAATTTGCTCAAATATGATATTAATTTCCCCATTAAAATAAATTTAAATATTATTAATCCACCCCAAAAACCAGACCAATTTTTTAATGTTTTAAAATAAGAAAATGTACATAACAAATGTAAATAACAAATAATTTATATAAAAAAAACATAATAAATGTGAATGTAAAGAAATAAACTGTATTATTAAGTGTATTTACCTTCATGCTCTATCGCTTACCTTAACTTTCTTGCTACACACTTAATGCTACAATTTATTGCTGAATTTAACTTACACATGATGCTAAACTTTATTGATAAACTTAATTGCTACTTTTTCACTTCACTTAATCATCTTCACTGACTTTTGCCTTTTTCACCACACTTTCCTCGCTTTCAAAATTTTTGAAAATGAGTGAGGCAAGTGTTGTTACACAGCATCAACGCACAACCTCTTCTTCTCATCAATGATCTTGGCACTGACTTACGCTTGTTTGTGCCTCAAGTGGCATGTGGCATCAGCTCATATGGCATCATAAAGCAAAAAATCTAGAGAGTGATGGCTCATATCTTGAAAAATTAACTTTGTTGATTCACTCATAAGTCAAGGTTCCACTGTATATGAATATGTGTTGTTTTTTGTGACATCACTAAAACATTCATTATAAATGGGCTGCTTCTGAGGTTGAGTTTCCAAGTTTAATGTGACTGTTTACATACTACATCACACTCATTTACTTAGTAAAATGATAGAGATTTGTTCTTCTATGATATGGACCCTTGAATCTGCAGAGTGAAGTAGTGTGTGTGGTGAGTATGATTATTACCTCTGTTCTGTCTGTGAGACTCGTGCCCTCACTAATTACAGGAAACTCATCCAGATCCTGCAGCTGCTGCTGCTGAGAGACGACTGGCGGCTCATATAGAGACACGGACATAGAGAAAGACAGCGGAGCCACCTTATTCCGGATTGGGTTCTACAGAAAAATGATAAAAATCTTAAATATATATCAACACTAACATCTAAAGCTAATGTTGACATCTATAAAGACACACACACACACAAATAAATCACTGTAGTCATACATAGCTTTAATACACAGAATGGTGAGGTAGAAAAGGGTCACTGTTTTTAGGTCAGCTTTGGTTTTGGTGTCTCCCACAAGTTGTTGACAGTGAGTTTATAGCCTTTAGTACAGCTACACAGGGCATCTTGATATACTTTGAGGTAACATTAGTGCTATAGTACTTATTTGACTAATGTTGAACAAGATAACCTTTTCCTTTTATTTTAGCAGACCATATATGTGTAGTACTGAGCTTACTGGAGAGTGACGAGACATGTGATGTGCAGGTGCGAAGGATCGCTTACCAATAGGGTATCAGAATGGTATATGTTTATACTTATCATCCAACCACAATCACATTCACTCTTTCTGGATGGTGCAGTTTATCTGGACAGGATGTTTTTTAAATGATGACAAACCGAAATGAAATACGTGGAAATAACGAGGCTGTTTTTAAAATGTAAGGAGTAGAAAGTACTGATAACTGCAAGAAAATGTAAGTAAGTAGAAGTAAAAAGTCATCTGAAAATAATTACTCCAGTAAAGTATAAATAACCCAAATTTCTACTTAAGTATAGTAACAAAGTATTTGTACTTTGTTACTTAACACCTCTGCTTATGTGGTATCTAATTTCACTCAATATGTCATTTCACTTAATCTGTCATGGCATGTCAATATGTATATGTGAGACTCTGTGTAATGTGTAACAGTAGTGTAATATGTGTCTCTCACCACTAGTCCAAGTGTTAGTGTCTGACAGTTGGCTGATGGCATAGACAAGTATCCGGTGTAAGTGTCTTTGTTGTTGCTAATAAAACGGACTCGACTGCGTGTGGAGCGCTGGAGCAGATCGGCCTCCACTGTAAACTTCACAGCTAAAAAATATACAGATTCCACATTGTCATTATCATCATATATCACATTGATCATTTTAGAGTTTTCACTTTTTCAGTTCAGTCAAAAACTCCAAATGTACTTCACCAATTAGCATGTTGCTGTTTATACGAATAAATCATCATCTGCTGACCTCATAATGTGTTGAGTTGTTCAGTAGTCTCTAATACACTTATCTATAAACATGCACATTAGCATCAGCATAGCTATCTGTTTCACTAATTAAAGAGGTTAATGTACTACCACTTTACACTGTCCCTTTACAGTAATAACTACATTTCAGCTTTTATTTGTAAAGAAAATTATCAAATTTTTAATCTGATGATTAATTTTCCGAGAGCTGGCGATGGTTTCTAAATGTTCTGTTAGAATGGACAAGCAGACTGGTTCCACATTGGCAAAGGAGATGGACTAGGCTGCATTCTCTCAATCATAACTGTTCAACCTTACACTGAACATATTACAGAAGCAGGACTGGAGGAAGATGAGAGAGAAAATTGTTGGAAGAAACATCAATAACCTCCAATATGTGGATGATAACATTCACAGCAGAAATTCAGGAAGACCTGAAGGCCCTTGTAAGGAAAGCTCAACATGAAGAAAACAAAAGTCATACTAACTTTACTATCGATGGGGAAAATGTTGAAGTAGTGGACAGTGTTTGCCTACTTGGAACAATCATTAAAAAATAGATCCAGCAGTCAGGAAAAATGACACAGATTGGCACTCAGTAGATCTTGGATGAAGGAACCAGAAAAGATCTTCAAATGTAATGATTTGTCTCTTCAATCAAAGACTAGAACTGTCCAGACTGTGGTCTTCTGTGTGGTTCTCTAAATACAGTGGTAACCCTACTTACGAGCATCCCTACTAACGAGTATTCCAGGTAATGAGTCAAGATCTCGGAATTTTTTTGTTCCAGGTTACGAATAAAATTCCAAGTAATGAGTAGCTTTATATTTAATTACTCAGTAAATTTCTTCAAGTATGCCAAACCGCTAGGGGCGCTGCGGTCGTAGCATCTCCTAGATGCTAACGTAGAAGAAGAGGTCAGTAAAAGTGCCTGTTTAAAGCGACGCTAAGGTAGCAAAAGGTAGTGAACAAGAAAGTTAGATACATTTTACTTTTACTTTTCATATGATAAGTGTAACCATGCCATACACGTACACCCGTCCTCCTGTCCTCCTTAGCCGCCAGCCTACACGACCACTGTCGGTCTCCCTCTCCTTAGCGGCCAGCCTACACTAGCATCATCGTCGTCTCGTTTATTTAAAAAAAACTCATATAAACACATTACTAAGCATATTAAAGTACTGTATATTGGCCAGCTGACATGGATTAATCAGTTTTACATGTATTCTTATGGGGAAAATGCATCCAGCTAACAAGCATTCCAGCTAACGAGCTCAGCTCCTGCACGGATTAAACTCGTAAGTAGGGTTACCACTGTACATGAAAGCTGGACAATAAAAATAAAGAAAAGAAAAAATATTGATGCCTGAGAACTTTTGGACATCAAAGAAAACACATAAATGGATCCTTGACCAAATTAAAGCTCACCTTTAATTAGAAGCCCAGAGAACCACACAGAAGCTGTCATGCCTGCCCTCATGTCCTCTGTTCTGGTCTCTGTGTTTATGTCTTCCTCTTGTGTTCAAGTTATGTATTGCATGCCCATATATGTACTTCCTGTCTTGTCCTGTGTTAATCATGTCCAGGTGTTTTGTATCCCC
>BRDA01001207.1:0-11460 GCA_036984385.1 Crenuchus spilurus | reverse complement strand
TACATGGTATAAACTGTACTGTACTGTTTGTGGGGATTGTAAATATTGTGTTTGATAGTTTTACTTGACGTCAAGTAATAGTGATTTCAGGTCTAAAACGAAGAAACACAGAAATCTGTGTTTCACAGAAACACAGAAACAAGAATGAACAGTACACTCGGGTCTTAAGGACCACGCTATTAACTTGAATAAGTGAGATAAAAATGTGGTTAGTGATCTGGACTTTAGTGATAATGAACTGCAGTTCATTTTGATAGTTTGTGTTATAAATGTTAGGGGTGTTTGTCATGTCATGTCAAATATGGTACATACTGATGGTAAAATAATAATAACATAATGATAATAGTGCATGGTTGCTTATTTATTTACTGTCTACATACAGGGTACATAATTGACTCACCTGTGTTGACTTCACAGAAGAATTGTGTTGAAACACATACCAAAAAAAATCCCATGGAGAACATATTTGTAGAAAATCTGCAAGAAAATAATAGAAAGATATCACCTGTGTCAAAAATAAAGACTCAAACCAGATTATTTATCTAAATTTGCGAATATGCATCCAGAATTCTAAATAGCAAAGTCATTAGCAGGCTTATCTGACTGAATATACACAACATGGGTGTATATATATGCATGTACACCTGAAACAATGCACCCAATAGGCCCAAAACATTCCCATATTTAGTATCAGGGCATAAATGTGCTCTTTCTCCTCCCACGTCTCTTTCTCACAAACATAATACAAATTCCCAACTTGACTTGACATGTTATCTGCTCTTCTTTGTGTGTTTATCTTCTTTCTTCTACAGAAGACCTGTATTTGGACCTTATAAATACAGCAGACTGCATGTTTCCTGCAGTATTTTCTGCAAAAACCCTCTGCTTTTTATATAGTATTTCTGCTTTTTCAGTCACAGAAAGTAATTTTCGGTTTTAATACTTTCTTAACAAAGTGAAACCTTCTAGGCAGGCAAACTCTCAAAGTGAATTCAAATGATTTGTAATAATCTAGATTCTGCATAATAAGGTGACCTTGTACAGTATTCTGTCCTCTGGCACTTCATCCCTGACACATGAAAGTAAGACAAAGTAATAAACAAAGAAACT
Source organism: Crenuchus spilurus (assembly GCA_036984385.1). NCBI lineage: Eukaryota > Metazoa > Chordata > Actinopteri > Characiformes > Crenuchidae > Crenuchus > Crenuchus spilurus. Next base: position 10,350 of record BRDA01001207.1, on the reverse strand, counting down.
ATAATAATGAGAAACAAAATGTTTTCATAATTAAGATCATAATATTGGTTACATGAGCAAACACATTCAAATTCATCATGGAATGTGATGTCTGTTTGGCCAACAATGTCTGTGTGCAACTTGTCTGCTTCCTCGACACGGCAACAATGGTGTCAGAAGTGGGATGGTGAGATAGCAGGGACAGGCAAGCAAAGAGAAAATTGGAGGTTAAAGATGATTAACACAAAGATGTGAAAGACAGAGTCAGAAGCACAGCTTAGCTGTCTACCCAGCTTTGACAGCACATGTGTGGGGGAGCCTTAAACATGAAACTGCACAATCATTGACCAATGTGCTTGACCTCCACATTTAACCCATCTGTGCAGTACAACCCAAACTAGAGAGCAGTGAGCACACATGCTAGTGGTAGACAGTTTCTAACAAGACTTAGGTGCCTTGCTCAAGGGCACGTCAAACTAAAGAGACTAGCAGAGCAGCAGTGTAACCTGTTAGCAGCTGAGTAAGCAATTTCTTATCTGCCAGACTTGCACTGTTGCTAAATCAACAGAGATTATGAGCTATTTGCACTAGCTAACTTTCACGTGGCCACCACTGAAACGGAAGAAGCTGAGATTGTCTTGAACAGTGAACAGCATGGTGCACAGCAGTCTAGTAGTGATAAGGGCTATGCTAACAGATAATGGTAGCAAGGCAGTGGCTAATACAATGCTAGTGGCTAGCAGCACTGCTGAGGTTGACAGCCAGAGCGTCATAGAAAGTGTACACAAATGCCAAGCTAATGCTAGTAGGCTAGTGGCTAATGCTAAGGCAACAGCTTGTGCTAGTAGGAGAGAGACTGGTGTTGGGGTCAGTTCTTGTTGGACTGTGTTGGGACAATGTGTTGGGTATTGTGGACATTGGCATCAGATACTAAAGCATTTGTTGGTGGTCTAAGACAAGGTTACAGGACACATCGGAAACAGCAATACCAGACTGCTGTTCTTTTGCTGCAATTACAAACTAAACGCATTGTTTAGTGCGGTTTCGGTACCGTGTGTACGAGTTTCATCTGAGTGGCGCGTGCCATGCCCATTCACTAAGCTTTACCTGTGAAACGAAACTAGGGGCGGTTTCTCAGTTTAAAAAGGGGGTCTGGTGAAGCTGCTTTCCAACAAGCTGCGGACAAGGTTACAGGACACATCGGAAACAGCAACACCAGACTGCTCTTCTTTTGCTACAATTACAAACTAAACACACTGTTTAGTGCGGTTTCAGTACCATGTGTACGAGTTTCAGCCATGCCCACTCACTAAGCTTTACCTGTAAAACGAAACTAGGGGCGGTTTAGCACAGCTTAAAAAGGCAGTCTGGTGAAGCTGCTTTCCAAACCCACACCAGCTGTGGACAATCCACCTATTTAAACACTCTAAACCGCCGAAGCGTCAGCTGTTGTGTGCAGCCCATCTCTTGTAAGACCTAATTGGGTAAAGACCTGCAAGTCTACCTGCGTGAGTCCACCGAGCAAGGCCACCAACAAGGCAGCCAGTCCTACTGCCTCAGCCATGTGCTATTAGTACATTCCTGTTATCGCTGGGTCCTACAGGAAGCGCAGAACTCTATACCAGCACCAAAACCATGCTAACCTCAGGCCAGTAACGCAGACTCCTCCCACTTTTACTACTCTTTCCGTGGGTTTATGGAAATGCCAGTCAGCTGTGAACAAGGCTGACTTCATCGCCTCCTATGCGAATCATCTATCTCTGCAACTACTGGCTCTGACAGAAACTTGGATCAAACCAGGAAATACTGCTACACTGGCGGCACTATCAAATAATTATTCCTTCAGCCACACCCCTCGTCTGTACGGACGAGGTGGGGGTACAGGCTTGCTAATTGCTAACGGCTTACAATATACCACTCTACTACCTTCAACCACATATACCTCTTTTGAATACCATGCCACACTGGTTTGGTCACCAGTCAAACTTGGTATTATTGTCATTTACCGTCCTCCTGGGCAACTGGGCGAATTTACTAATGAACTAGACATGTTACTGTCTTCCATTCCAAAGCATGAGTGTCCCATGCTCATTCTAGGTGATATGAATATCCACCTTGACAGCCCCGGTTCTACTGATTTCAAATCTCTCATGCGTTCCTTCGATCTAGAGCTGGTCTCCAGCCCTCCAACTCATAAAGCTGGAAAAAACTTAGACTTAATTTTCACATGTTATTGTCATGCTGACTCACTAACGATCACTCCTCTTCATGTATCAGACCACTTCTTTATTCAGCTCAATATCAGCATTCACAGGAAAGCTACTGCTGCTGCAGCCATGGTAACTTTCCGACACAATCTCAAAGACCTTTGTGTAGAGCAATACTCATCGCTGGTCACTACTACTATGCCTCCACTGGGCTCATTCTCTGCTTTCAATGTAAATGCTGACACAAACACGCTCTGCTCCACACTGAGCTCCTGTCTGGACAGATTCTGTCCACTGACATCTGACTATCCACACTAATAAGCCACAGCCATGGCTTAAAAATGAATCCCTCAGGGGGTTACACTTAAAACTCTGGGCTGCCGAAAGGAAATGGCAAAAAAAGTGTATCATGTCGGACCTATCAAACTACCAGTTACTTTTGGCTTCATTCTCAGACTGCCTCACAACTGCCAAAACCGACTTCTATCACAATAAGATCGGTTCTCTGACAGACTGTCGAAAATTATTCACAGCAATCCAAAATCAGCTTTAAATAAGGTAACTGACTTAATAATACATTTGGCTGACTCCCCTGCTCATCTAAGCTCATCAGCTTAAAATTTGGGTGTCATAATTGACTCAGACTTATCATTTGATCAAAAATAGCTTTTCTACACCTTCGTAACATCTCTAGGTTAAGAAATGCCCTATCTCTACCTGACGCAGAAAAATTTGTACATGCCTTTATTACTTCAAGATTAGATTATTGCAATGCACTACTGTCAGGATGCTCCAGCAAAAACTTTTGATCATATCAGTCCAGTCTTATCAGCCCTACATTGGCTTCCAGTTAAATATTGTATTGATTACAAAATCATTTTATTAACATATAAAACACTGCATGGTCTCGCCCCTGAATACCTGCAAGACCTCATCACATGCTATGACCCACCAAGACTACTCAGATCCCAGGGTGCCGGTCTCTTACTAGTTCCTAGAATTTACAAGGCTTCAACTGGGGGAAAACCTTCTCCTATATAGCCCCATGACAGTGGAATTCTCTTCCAGCTAGTGTTCGGGATGCAGACACAATCTCTACTTTTAAACAGAGACTCAAAACCCACCTGTTCAGTTTAACTTTTTGTAATTAACCTCTCCTTTCCAGTTATTGTCGTTACAGGACTTCATGAACATGGGGAGTTGCGGAAATCTCAGATACTCTGCAATATTGTGCCAACATGCTGGAGGTTGATGATGGCATTATGGATGGATACCTGTCTGATCTGATGACGCTCTAATATCTATATTCCCTCTAGTTTTCTTCCTTCCAGTCAGATCAGATGCCATCTGGATCCAAATATTCACCCATGTTTTCTACTGCACTCAGCCTAATTGTTTCTGCTTGCTGTTTGTTTTCTTCTCTCTTTTCTGAGGAAATGGCCACTGAAGCTATTCGATGGCTGAATTCACCTGCAGACCACCTGCACTGTTACACCTACTGTGGTCAATTCCTTCTGCTCCGGAGTGGGTCTTCCTGCGGTTGACATCAGACCTGCTGCTCACTTACATCTACTACTAGCAATGATCAGACTGAAGCTCTAATGCTACTGAATTTACTGCATGTCATATTTAACTAAGGATGTAAATCTCTAGCAGTAGTTTGATCAGAGGAGGATGGATCCTTTTTGTGATTCTGGTTCCTCCCAAGGTTTTTTCCTCAAGCCTTGAGGGAGTTTTTCCTTGCCACTGTTGCCTCGGCTTGCTCACATCAGGCTTAGAATCAAATTGTCTGATACTAATTATGTAAAGCTGCTTTGTGACAACGTCCATTGTAAAAAGTGCTATATAAATAAATTTTGATTGATTGATTGATTGATTGAGCATTCAGATTGCAGCTGAACCCTTTGCCTCATTTTTCACTGGGAAAGTGACGGCCATCAGTAGCCAGTTCACAGACCCACTTACTGCCTCTGCTCCTCAATCTATTTCGACCAAGAAAATTACATTCTCTTCATTTACTTCTCTCTCTGAGGAGGAGGCACTAGCCCTCCTAACATGTAGCCATCCTACTACATGCCCGCTTGATCCGATACCAACAGACCTTCTACTAACTATTGCACCTACTATTATTCCAGCCATCACACATGTGATAAACAATTCACTTTCCAGCAGTGAATTCCTGTCTGCCTTCAAACAGGCTCATGTGACACCACTACTTAAAAAGCCCTCACTCAACCCTCTCGAGGTTGACAACTATCAGCCAGTTTTGCTACTGCCTTTCCTCTCTAAGTTCATTGAATGGGAAGTGTACAATCAGGTCTCTGACTTCCTCACCCAGAACGACCATCTCTATCGTAACCAATCTGGTTTTAAAAAGGGGCACACTACTGAAATGGCTCTGTTGTCCGTCACAGAAGCCTTAACCAGCCATTGTCATGCAAATAAGTGCATCATCACACACTGTGTCTTACAGAGACTGTCAGTCAGTTTTACTGAGGGTAAGTCCTCTTTCCACAAAGGAAAAAAAATATTTCTATATAATAATAGAGCAGGAATCATGCTACAGGCTTGCACGCACGTATATACACAGACACATACAAGCCGAGCCGAGCAAGGGGCAGAGGCTGAATAGCAAAACAAAATTCTCCCCATGTCATGCACCCTACACCCTAAAGTTTCTCATTTGCATCACATTACCACTCTAATGGTTCACAAGAAATGTTTTTTTCTGCAAACCTGGGAATTGCAGTGTAAGCATTCAATTTTAAATAACATTGGCGTTCCTCAGGGCTCGGTATGTGGCCCATTGAAAAGTCATAATTTTACCAACAGACACAGTTAAAGCTTCACAAAATGTAACAAAATCAACCTAAACTTCATCAGCAAAGCAGATTTCAATCAATACGAACAAAAAGAGAAAATCCAACAAAACAAGCAAATTAGATGAGAAGAAACTTTATTGTCATCCAAGCATATTCAAGCATAGTAGATGGAAACAACACCTCCAGGTTCTTGTTGCAACATTCCAGACACTGGCTAGAAGTATAATCAGGTTATCAAAAACAAAGAGCCTCTGTTAAACAGAATCTACCCTTATAACAGTATAGGACTAAGTACAGCTTTATTTGTTCTAATGGCATGGACACATTAATTTAGCGTGAGGCGTCTATCATTAGCCTTGCATTTTTGAAAGTGAAAGTAAAGTATCTGAATGACTTTTGCCCAAAGAGTAGCCCAGCCTGAAATATTCCTTATATCTTCCACATGAGTGAGCTGAACACGTGATGTGAGTCTCAGCAATAGAACATTAGCACAGCAGCATCAATCATCTCTTGGGTCAGGATCCAACCTGCATAACCCTCCCAGGCAAAGCTTGTGAAATCTCCATACTGTTTGGGGTTAGCTTCTGGAAAATATCCTCCTCCCCCGATACAGTACTACAAAACAAAAACACCTATGTAGTCAGGAGCTTCCAAAGCACATGAAGCAACAAATGTTGGGTTGCAGTGTACAGATTCCTTTGTTCAGGTTAATTAATTCAGTATTGAATTCATATGAAATAGAACATTTCTAGATCTGTACTACAAAGAGCTGCACTTAGTGCATTGACAAATAAATTTACTTTAACGATGTTCTGCAGTGATAACTCTCATATAGTACCAATCAAAAGTTTGAACACACATTTTCATGTTTTTTATTTATTTCCTACATTGTAAATGAATACTGGTCATCCAGACTACGAACAAACACGTGAGTGTTAAACAAATCAAAACATGTTTTAGATGTTAGATTCTTCAAAGTAAACACACAACTGATGACTCAAACACATTAAGAGGACAAAAAATGCAAGTATTGCTAAAATTTCACGAGTCTTGTTAACTCACATTTTCTGTATTGTAGCCAGTTGGTTTGATGCCAGAGCAAATGGCCATGGCGGCCTTCTCATTATTAAACACTCTGAAAGTGATGAATCCAGGCTCAAACTCTCCTGAAAAGTAGCACATTTTTAGACTTTGTATTATATTTTATACTTTTAAATATTGAATATATCAGATTAAAGGAATGTACCTCTTGAGAAACGGCCATAAAGGTTCCTAGTAAAGTCTTTACTTCCAGTATTATACACCACAGGAATGGCAGGTCCATTATCAGTACAAGTTCCTATTCCATACTTAATTGGGAATTTCTGATGGGAAAATGCCCATACAACAAAATGAGTCATCTTGTATGTTTAAGGTGGTAGTAATTTTAGGCTCCTGTAGATGGCACTGCACGGGATGATCAGGCTATAAACACCTGCGGAGTGTGTAGATTGAGACAAGGTGGTACAGTGCAATGAATGACTCCTGACTCCTGTCGACCTAAGAAAGCACCTATGCTGGGCATTAACATTAGAGCATGCCATAATGGATGATGTCCTAGTCTGATTATTCATGATATTATGATATATCATGTGGTGGATGGTCAGGTAAGTGTTAACGTTATGGCTTCCTGAGAGTAATTGTTTGTTACCTGGAATAGGTTGAAAAGATTTCCTCTATGCAGACTGAGAAAGTGATTTTTGGTGTGGTAGCATAAGATAGATGCAGTGGTCCATTGTAGTAGCTGAACATTATTAGGAACATGCCACACTGACACATCCTTTGCCGGGATGTCATAATACTGAAGGTTCTGTGAGAAGAAAGAGTGGAGAACAGCTTCATGTTTACGTTCTGCTTTGTTATGAATGTCCTGATATTGCCAAGTGAGGCACGGTCCTGGGTGAACATGGGAGGAGCTTAAACTAAACTTGTTCAACTTCGCTGCCCTGCCCTCCTTTTCTCACATTTTCTCCACATCAGTAGAGAGCCCCCTTATGAACTCCTCCATCAGTATCCCTCCTGAGTACAAGGACTTCACTGACGTTTTTAAAAAACCTCCCAAGTCAGCTCTACCACCCCATAGACCCACAGGCTGTGCCATAGAGCTGTTGGATAACTCCAAGCTCCCTCGAGCCAAAGCTTACCCTCTCACAGTCGAAGAACAGGCTATGAATCAATACATCACTGAGGCCTTAGAACAGGGAATAATTCATCCCTCCACTTCTCCAGCCACCTCCAGCTTTTTTTTTGAAAGAAAAAGGATGGAGGTCTTCGGCCATGTATTGACTATCGAGCCCTAAATGCCATTAGTAAAAAGTATTCCTACCCACTTCCCTTAGTCCCATTATTGCTAGAAGTGCTCCGCGGAGCATCCATTTTCACCAAACTCGACCTCAGAAGCACGTATAACCTCATCAGGATCCGTCATGGTGACGAATGGAAGACTGTTTTTATCACCACTAGGGGGCACTATGAGTACTTGGTTATGCCTTTCGAGCTCAGTATTAGTCCCTCAGTCTTCCAATTGTTCATTTATGACGTCCTGAGAGATATGCTGGGTCGCTGGGTCCTCGTGTACATGGACAACCTGCTCCTCTTTTCAAGGGACCTTGAATCCCATATCAGACATGTATGCTTGGTGCTCCAGATGCTCAGTGAAACCAAGAAATGCATCAAAGCAGAGAAATGCATCTTCCATGCTACTCAGATTGTGTACCATGGTTATATTATCAGCACTGACGGTATAACAATGGACCCCTAAAGGTTAGAGTCATATAAAACTGGACTACCCCTACCAGTGTCAAAGAACTTCAGAAATTCCTCAGCTTCTGTAACTTCTACCGGCACTTTATATCCGGCTATAGCTCCACCGCAGCGCCTCTTACTGACCTTTTGAGAGGGAAACCTATAAAATTAGTCTGGACTTTGGAGGCGGAGTACGCCTTCAGCGCTCTAAAAGGCGCTTTCCTTTCAGCACCCCTCCTCCATCAGCCTGATCCTGAAAAACCCTTCTTTGTTAAAGTAGATGCCTACTAGACTGGTATAGGTGCTGTCCTATCCCAATATTCAGAGGCACCAGCCCGGCTCCATCCAGTAGCCTTTTATTCACATAAACTCACGCCCACGGAGCGCAACTACGCCATAGTTGACCAGAAACTGTTGGCTATTAAGCTGGCTTTTGAGGAGTGGAGACATTGGCTCGAGGGGGCTAAATTCCCGGTCACAGTCTATACAGGCCACAAGAACCTGGAGTACCTCAAATCAGCTAAGAGGTTGAATCCGCGACTAGCCTGGTGGTCTCTATTTTTTCACGTTTTAACTTCACAGTCTCTTATAGACCCGGTTCCCACAACGGTAAAGCAGATCCCTCTCACGTTTATACTCAGACGAGGAGGAGGTTGTTAGAGAGCCTGAGACTGTACTACCTTTCCATGTTTTCCTCTCAGCCATCCGCTGGGATGTCAACCAGCAGATACGAGCTGCCCTCTGCACCATCCCAATACCAGAACAGTGCCATACTGACAAATTACACGTCCCTGTTCCATTCCGTTCCAAAATACTTACCTTGAGTCACTCTTCCTTAGCCACAGGCCATCCCAGTGAGCGCAGAACCCAGCAAATCATATCTATGCGCTGCTGGTGGGAAACACTCACCAAAGACATTCACAAATACGTCTCTTCTTGTCCAGACTGTGCCCGTTGTAAAATGCCCAAAACCTTGCTGTCAGGGAAACTCATGCATCTTCCGGTGCCCAACCAGCCTTGGTCCCACATTGCCATCGATTATGTTACAGACCTCCCCCCTTCTGACCACAATTCAGTTATACTGACCGTAGTGGACCGCTTTTATAGAGGCATATGCCTCATTCCATTCAAAACCATCACCACTGCCTTTCAAACCGCCGAGGCCCTTTTTCACCATGTTTTCAGGTATTACGGTATCCCAGAGAACATTCTTTCTGACCGAGGCACTCAATTTATGTCCCACCTGTGGACTGCGTTCTTTGAACATTTAGGCGTGATGGTCAGTCTGTCGTCAGGTTACCACCCGCAAACTAATGGCCAGTGTGAGCACACCAACCAAGAGCTGGTCAAGTTCCTGTGCATATACTGTCACAATAACCCCTCGGACTGGTCCAAATACCTTATGTGGGCAGAAATCCAAAACTTTATCCTTGATAGTTCTGTCTTTTCAATCCCATATAAATAACATTACTCGGTCTGCATACTTTTATCTTCATCACATTAATCGTCTCTGTCCTTCTCTCACTCCTGACAATACTGCCATTTTGGTTCATTCCCTGGTCACATCCTGCTTGGATTATTGTAATTATCTTCTGTTTGGTCTCCTGCTCAAATCACTTCACAAGTTACAACTGGTTTAAAATGTTGCTGCTCATACCGTTCGGCCCCCCGTCTCTGGAATTCTCTCCCATCCGACATTCTTAATATTGACTCCCTGGACATTTTTAAATCACGCCTCAAAACACCTGTTTAGGACAGCTTACAGTCTTTAGCCTGTTCCCTTGAGTTTGTTTTTTTAATTTGTGTCCCTGTTTTATTGTTGCTTATGTTGTTTTTATATGTCTTTACTTGTATCTTATTTTTATATACGGTGACCTTTAGAGTCCTGAAAACCGCCTATAAATAAAATGTAATTATTATTATTATTAAAACTCCCTTGTATCCTCAGCCACTTGCCTCATGCCCTTTCAATGCACGCTGAGATTCCAGCTGCCTCTAGTAGCCTGGACAGCAGCCACTACAGAAGTCCCTGCGGTAGAGGATTGGATGAAGACAAGTGAGCAGATCTGAGAACAGGTCCACCAGAGGATCGAGGAACTGCTCCATACCAACAAACGCTTCGCAGACCACGGCCGAGGGGAAACACCTTCTTACCAAGTTCTTTCCGAGTGAGTGATTGCCTACCGGTCTGGTCCAAGGCTGATGGAAGACTGATCACTATTCTCTGCATGATGCTTCCCTGGATCAGCTGCCCACCAATGACCAACTACTGTGGCCTGCTCCAGATGCCCTACTCTACTGCCCACATTGGAGTTCATATGGACTTTCTGGCCATTATCATTGCTACCACTATCATCATTCCTGTCCTACTACTGTGACCATATCAGTTCATCTGAACATTACATCAACATCACATGGTTTATCATGAACTTAGAATCCGTAGACCAGAGGTGGATGGGTCCCCCATGTGAGTCTGGTTCCTCCCAAGGTTTCTTCCTCCAGCTCTGAGGGAGTTTTTCCTGGCCACTGTCGCTATTGGCTTACTCACCAGGGACTAG
>BRDA01001203.1:17950-28068 GCA_036984385.1 Crenuchus spilurus | reverse complement strand
GAAGACGTGGAAGACCAAGAATAACCAGGATGGATAACATCAAGACATGGACTGGATTATCAGGTGCTAGCCTGCTACAAGCAACCAGAGACAGATGGCATTTGAGAGAAGTGACTCGTCTTTGCAGCCTACCATCGCGAAGCGATGACGGCGTGTGACATGACATGACATGTGACATGACATGGTACTGAGTGATTGACTAGTTGGACGCAAGTTTCCACGTTACAGTGTTTGTGTATTGTGCAGTTGTGCAAATGTGCAAATATTGCATTGCACTGAGGGTTCGAATACTGCAGCATCTTCTACCAGAAGGCAGCAGATGACGAGACGATGTGATAGATGCAATGTGTCCACCACAATGAAGAGAGCTTTACGGATGCAGTGCTTGTTGTAAATGTCTGTGAGAGATGGGAGGGTGACCCCAATGATCTTCTCAGCCATCCTCACTATATGCTGGAGAGTCTTGCAGTCAGATGCAGAGCAATTCCCAAACCAGACAGTGATGCAGCTGCTCAGGATGCTCTCTATTCCTCTGTAGAGGTTGGTGAGGATGGGAGGTGGCAAGTGAGCTTTCTTTAGTCTTTTCAGAAAGTAGTCGACATTTACTGTAATCAAGAAAATGGTTCTACATGAACACTGAAGGAATTGTTCTTTCTATGTTTTTTTTAAAAGATTCTATATAGCCCCCAAAAGGGTTCTGTTGTAGTTACCATGTCAAGCTTGTAATAACAGAGGAACCCTTTCTGGTGCTATATAGAACCATTTACAAAAGTCTATATAGAACCTATGTATCTATATCTATATCTATATCTATATCTATATCTATATCTATATCTACAGCACAAATAACCCTTTCATCATGCAAAGAAACTTTTGGGTTCTTTGAGCATTCACGGTTCTATATAGAACAATTTTCTTTACTAATGAATTCTTTAAGAACCATCTTTTTCAGAGTGTAGATGATATAGAAAGCCCAGTCTTCTGTATGGACAGCCTTCTTGATGGTTTGTTCTTCATTCCTGGTTGCTCATCATCCTTTTCATCTTTTACCTTCAACTGTTCCAAAAGATCTGTCTTTTAAAGTAAAGTGTTTATTCTAATGTTGTGTCCAAAGTAAGAGAGCTTCAGATGAGTAACAAGGGAGAGATCAGGATTGAGTCTACTCAATCATCCAATCCAATGTCCAATCTTGGTCCTGGTGATCTAACACCATGGAGAATTACATCAGAGTCATACTCAGATGACCCTGGAAGCCTTCATCATCTAGATTAGGTATATTAGATTAAGGTTAGACCTAAACTCTACAGAATAAAAGATCTCCAGGACTAGCATTGGGCATCCCTGGTCCAGTTGTGACCTTTCTTTGTAAAGGAAAGTTAAATCCCATCATTCTGTTCTTTAAATTTCCTTATAAGGTCAGATTTTCTTTTATGAGTCAACTGCATATCAAAGATTCATGATGTTTCTTCCACCAGTCTTGAGTTATTGATTGTCTTCCTTCAGTGCAGTTTCCACTATTTTTATTATGTTGAACACAAACTCTGATAGATTGCAAACTTGTCTAGCTCTTCTGCCAATATTTATTATTCAATTATTCAGTACTCATTATTTTTTGGAGAAAGCAAGGCATGATAAGTATCAGTAATTCTTGCCAGACCACAATTATAAATACAAGTTAAATAGCTAGCCTGGTTATATAAAAAAGTGAAACATTAAATATTTCATCATTTATCAAAACCCAAAACAAAATATGACTCAACTGATTCTTATTATTCAAGATAAATTGAATAAACAGAGACAACACAATATTTGAGAAAACAGTTCTCAGATGTTATCCTCACTGATCATCATTAGAAATGAAAAAAGCAAAACATACCATTTAATCTCAGACAAGTTAAGGAACAATGTGGACTCTCCAATTCAAATTTGGAGAACTTATGGCTGTTCTAGCTGTTATTAATGCAAATTGTGGACAGACATTTCGAGCTGCAGGAAATATTCATCAAGAGGGATGCAATGTTCCAGATAGCAAAAATCACTCAGACTGCATCACATCAGCCCAGCTTTGACTCCAGGTCCGATTCTGGTCCAAATGCTTAGGTCACATCCCGCATGGCAGTGTTGAGTCCAAAGAAAACTAGTGCTATTTCCCATCCCTTGTTTCTAAGCTTACACCACCATACTTTCATCCTCCCTCCATGTCCATGGCACCATGGCTCACCTCTGCTCATTGTAGTTATCCACATCCACTAACAGGCATTCGTTTCATTTGTTGAGGCAGATATGGTTGTATCAATGAGTATGTGTAATACACAGTTTTACCATCACTTCTAGGTTTAGGAGTGATTGTACCTTTTAGAAGTTAATAATAATAATAATAATAATAATAATAATAATAATAATAATAATAATAATAGCATGCCTGAAGTTCTCACACGTCATTAACATTTATGAACACAACTCCATTCTTTACTTCATGTAACACATTTTATTTATGTGCAACCTCTTAATGTATATAATAATTTTTTCCCCACATTTCTCACAGCAGGTCTCTCACAATCATCTGGGAAAAGTCTCTGCAATAACGTAAGAGTCTTGGTGTAATCCTAAATGGTCATTCCTTACATTCATTTAGCCGTGAGGGCACGACACTACTGTTAAACCTACTGGAATTGGAGGCTGACCTCAGCATTTATAACCATTAAACTGCTACGTGACCATTAGAAATTCACTCAACATGCCCTGCCAATACAAAAATAACCACATTAGTTTTTGTGTAATGTCAACCATGATAAGAACATTAAAAGGTAAAAAAAAACAAATTTAGACATTTAGCTTCCAAGGCTTTTGGCCATTTCAGACACAATGTTTCACACGATCAGAGCTGGAGATAAATAGTCTGTCTGCCAACTCTGAAGTGCAAACCGTTTAATACTGAAGTTCTACAGAAAATACACAAGTACAGCAGAAATCTCACAACTCATGTCAAACTTCATCATTTATACCTCCATTTTTCAACATTTACTTATATTCTGTAGCTCTATTCTATTTTTACTTTACTTGTTTTATTTTAAATTTCTATATTTATATTTCTTATTTTGTATTATTTTTTTAATTGTATATTATTACTTTATGTTAAATTGTTATTTTATCTTATTTTATCTTTATCTTGTTTTTAGCTTATTTATGAATAAATTTTGTTTATATATTATTTTATTTATTTATTTTATTTTATTTCATCTTGTTTTTATTTTGGGACTTTTGTTTTGTTTTATTTGCTTTATATTTCTATTTTAGATTATTTTATTTATATTATTATTTGTTTGTTTATTTGTTCATTACCTTCTCCTTTTACGCATTGTAGTGATAATAATAATAATAATAATAATAATAATAATAATAATAATAATAATAATAATAATAATAATAATAATAATAATTTATACAAATATTTTTAGATAAAAGAAACGAAATGAATACATTTTCAATACACAAAGAAGCAATGAATAAATAAATAAATTATATAAACTATAAAAATAATATAGAATTAAATAAACCGTGTCCTTGTCCTCTATTGGTTGTTTTGTGTGACGTCAAATGTGAAAGGTGAAAGGTGATCTCTCGGTTTTGGATGCTGTAGCGGGATTTACTGTAGTCCGGCTTCGAAAATTCGAAGTATATTATATTTTGATAAGAAAACTCATTTTGTCGATCCTGATGGCGTAGAGCTCTATGACACATTAAGTATCAGACTGAAGCGTTTTTATTGGGGTTAAAGTTGTCTGGCGTTTAATAACATTCGCAGTCAGTTAGCTCGTGTGCTAACACTGCTAGCACGTTTGGCGGTTTGTTTTTCTGGTTTGTTCCTCTTTTAAACGTGGAAAGTGACACTTCATCGACTCAGAGCCTCACTGAAATACGTCTGTATTTATTCAGCCGTAAGATTAGGTCAGTTTCTCTGTCCTTAAGCACGTTTGTGTCGAGTTAGTTTAGCTTCTGTTGAGTATGGCGGAGAGACCTGAGGACCTGAACCTTCCCAACGCTGTCATCACCCGCATTATCAAAGAGGCTGTGAGTAAAGTGACTTACTAGTTTAGTGAGATTTTAATACTAGTTCACACACTCATTTACCAGTGCAGGATCTCGGTGTTACGGTAAACAGACCTGAGCTGCTACCTGTTGTCCTTTACAGAGACAGGTACACACTAGTAACAAACTATACAGAGCAGTTAATGAACAGTATATTATAATAATGCTCTAGTTACTAATTATAGTCATCTATACTACTATATAGATAAAATATATAAACTACAGAGTAATGATGAATTGTGTATATACAGATTATGTACAGAAACTACAACAGAAATGTGCAGTATTGTGTAATAAGTTGTTCATGTTAAGTTAAGCCATGATTTGGAAAAATGATTAAACATAAAATAACTACAATGTTTGGCTTTATATTACTGACCTGATCTTTTTTTTTAATTATTAAATCTCAAGTTATTTTACATTTCAGCTCAGTTTACCCACCTATTTTACTAGCTGATGTTGCAACATCACAAACTGAATTTCCCTGAATAAGTCTTCTAAAAGGGTTAATAAAGTTTAAAGTCAAAATAAATAAGGTTTCTTATTGTGGGTTGTAGAATCACGGTTGAGCACAAGACTGCAAAGTTTTCACCCAGAGGGTCTCAAGTACTTGATTTGAACAAATCAATTAGAACACACAGAGATGGGCAAACTGCTTCTTTGTGAAATAAGCTGCAAGTCCCATTTAAGAATAGTTGAACATACTACACAAACATTTCAGCCTATTTGAAATTAATGTTTTGTTTTTTAATTTTACAAAATCCCACTGTGCTTTGCAGCACACTATGTTGAAAGTAATTAGAAAGCTGATGCATAATGATAGTAATAGTAATGATGATAACAATAATATGAATAATATATAATAAATAATAATAGTAATAATGATAGTAAGAAAAGAACTGCATGTACTAGGCTTAGTTATATACTCACCTAAACTGTTTTAATCTGTATTTAGAAGCACTTTTCACACTTTTCCTTGGAATGCTAATAAGTAAAAAAGAACTATTCAAGTATTTATCCTGTAGTGTTGGATAATTGTATTACTACTGATTTAAATATGAAGTGTTTTTGGGATGTCACATTAAGTGGACATGTTTCATATTTTTTTCTAACAGCTTCCAGATGGTGTAAATGTTTCCAAAGAGGCACGAAGGGCAATATCTCAAGCAGCCAGTGTGTTTGTGCTCTATGCAACATCATGGTAAGTCTGTGGAAAATACAGCTTAAGTGCCATTTTTTGTTCTCAAATATAACTTCATTTCTGACTTTTTGTTCAATTATCAGTGCCAACAGTTTTGCAATGAAAGCCAAAAGGAAGACTCTGAACGCAGGGGATGTGATGGCAGCTATGGAGGAGATGGAGTTTGAGCGTTTCTTACCACCCCTGAGAGATGCTCTTGAGGGTAATTGGTTCAGCTTATCTTTTGGCTTTCCAAGTGTTTGTAGGCAAAAATATATGTGACTTCTTTAATGTCTTTGTCAGTAATTTAACTTATCGAAGACTTTGTAAAAACCAGATGTGTTACAAGGGACTACATAATAGTGCAACAATGATGGACCTCGGGTGCAAATCTGCTGTAAATGTGACCTCCTTTTGACAAATCCTCTTGTGAAAAGGGCATTCTGCTTTGGATCAGCAGAGCCTGCAAAATGTTCAACAAGACCCCTTTTCTCATAGGCTGATCATACAGTAGTAACTGTTTTTTTTATAATTGGAAAAAGGCAAGTAGGTTGTCGCTATTGGTTATTTTAGTGCCAGTAATTTTTATTTTGATATTATATTGATAATAAATTTATTATTTATTGATAATAAAAAAGGCCAAATACTAAAACAGATTTAAAATGTGCATCATGTACATTAACTAATCATTATGGATTCATGAAGTACATACATTGTAAGTAATTTTTCAAATTTAAGATTACTTTAAAAGACAATTTTAATGAACTGTTATGCTGAAACAAGAAGTACTTTACTGATTGGCTAGCATGTGGGTATTAATTCTGTTTAATGGTACTTATTGAGTAGATCCAGGAAAAGTAGCATAACTGTTCTGGATCAATGTAAAAAAATCCACTGATGTCCACCCGCAATAGAATTGCTACAGTAACAAATTCACAAAAAGAGACAATTGAGTGATACACTTCCTTTTTGGTTACTCCCGACATGATTTTTGTATACATAAAAGCAGAAAACTTCTATACGTGTGGAAGTATGAGGTATAACAGCCTGAGGTGTCCTGTTTAACCAGTGGACTTTGTGGAGAAAACTGCTTAATGACTGGGAATTGCCTCCGTCATCTACTAATAGCACCTCATTGTCATCCTTAATGTTTGCTTCTGACTTTTCATTCAACAGCCTACAAGAAAGGACAGAAAGGCAAAAAAGAAGCATCTGAGCAGAAAAAGAAAGAAAAAGAGAAGAACAATGGCACAGAGGAGAACAAGATCAGAGAGGAAGAGGAGGATGAAGAAGAGCACATGGAGGAAGAGGAAGAAAATGGAGAGGAGGAGGATGTAGAAAACTGAAGCGGAGGTTTAGTGCCGTTTCTGCCCATCTTGGTTTGCAAAGTGTGAGACCCTTGATGGGAGTATCCAAAAAGGATGACGGAACAAATGAGCATCCAGCACTTGGTCTAAACTAAAAAGGCTTGTATTAATCTGTGAAATTTAAAGGTAACACTATTTGAATAAGCTCTGTAGTGTGGCCCTGTGTTGTGCTTAAAAAAGTAACTTCTTGAACAGTTTCACTGTATTGAGCCCTTGATGTGTTCGTCATTCCTGTCTGTTGTTGGTTACAAGTTCTTATAGATGTTAGTATGTTTTGTTTATATTCATTTTTGGTATCTAGTACGATCAAGTACATTCAGGGGAAATGAGAGGAATATTGTCTCATCAACCATGCACAATGCTAGCAATAGTTTCCTATTTGTCCATTTAATTATGTCCTGTCAACATGGACTCAAATGCAGGAACAGGGAGTAAAGTAGAACATCTGTTGTGATAAGAGTTTTCCCTATTGTTTTCATTACTCAGATGAAGCTGTACTCTTGTCAAAGACAAACTTCACTTAAGGTGCTTCATGTTCTTATGGAAGAAAATGCGCAGGGCTGCAAATCTGGCTGTACATCCTGTAAAAAGATTCATGGAATGTGGAAAATGATCACAACACGCTGTTTTTGTTCGTGTAGATTGGAGGTACTGATGGAGTCTGCTCCAAGTCCAATATTGGGTTTTGACAAGTACTTTTGTATGTTATTTGTACTTTTGTAGCTTTTATTAGCCTGTGCAAGGCTACATTTTGCAATAAAAGGCAAAAACATGTATGCTCCATCTGTGTTGAGTTTTGAGCATATCGATACTAGGAAAGACTGATTGAGAAGGTATGCAGCCATTTACCTAGACATACTAGTTTAATCAAATTAAGCTGACATACTTATGATTGTGTATCATGAGCTCAACACCACACTGTAGCGCTTTTCCACCAACACGGAACTGGCACCGTTCTGGTTCATGAACCTAACTTTGAACCGTTCGGCGCGTTTCCACCAACAAAAATACCGGCCGGAACCAGGAACGTTCGTTCGCAGCGGGAACCAAAAAATACTTGGTTTTTCAGTGCGAACCAAACGCGCCTGCGCACTGAGGCGACTCGTAGTGTACAGTGGTCCACTGAAGAAACTCAGTTTTTGTTATCTATTTGGTGTGCTCCGGAGTTTCAGGAAAAACTTGAGGGGAGTATTAGAAAGGAGAAACTAAAGCTAAGCTAAAGAAGCTAAAACTACAGAGATTCTGAAAAGGAGCTATCGCACAGTGGAGCTGGACGAGGGAATGTACCGGCTCCAGATTTGACTTGTGAAGTGAAACAAGCATTTGTACCAAGAGCACAAATGGCCGCAAGTAGTCGATGCGCTCCGCCATCTTTGTTTATAATTCCGCTTTGTTGATGACGTACACCGTAACGTATCCTCGGTTCAATTAGTGGAAATGCGTGCTGGTTCACTAAAAGCACAGAGGTTCTCATTAGCCCGAACGGCACCAGTTCAAGAACCAGTTATTTTGGTGGAAAAGCGCTAACTGAAGTTACAATACACTTATTCATTCGACATGTTAAGTATACTGACATTTGTCAGTTATGATCTCATTCTCAATCTGCAGAAGTGAGCTTCAGTAGACTTGATCTAGTAGTAATTTAGATAGTATCATTGTAATTAAGTTAAACCGCTCATAAAAAAATACCACTAAACCATCAGAACAGACACTGACCTACAAATTTCAGCACCAATGGGTGTCCATAAGTATCACAACCTGTACAAGATGCTGCTTATGCACTACAACCAACTAGAAATGCATGTTTAGAGCACCATTCATTTTCTACAGCTGTTGTACAGCATTGAGTTTCCTAAACCTACTCCGCTTTGTTCTGCAAATGGTTAAACGCTAACCTATCAAAATAGATAATTGTCACTTGAACAAAAAGACCAGCAGTTTTGCTTTAAAAAATTTTTTTTATTGTCTTCAGTCTCAATGAATGAATAATGAATGAATGTCTTCAGTCTGTCAACCATTTAATCCTGCAAGAAAATAAAACCCGGTTTAGTACAGTTACATTTAAGAACATCACCATAAACTACAGCTCTATACTTACAGATGGGCATTCGACTTTTCCGCTGTTGATGTCATCAATGACATCATGGGGTGGGCGGCCATCAATGGTGCAGCCCACAGACTGAGCTGTGCCGAGGATCTCCTTAATGGTTCCTGAGAAATCAAAAACCATGTAAATGAATTTCTTTCAAAGAAAATAGCAAATCAGAAGGCATTCTGTTCCAGGCCTTTCGGCACAGAGTTGCCCATCAGGCTGGGCAGCCCTGCTTCCTAGAGCTGGGTTTCATCTGAGCCTCCACTGGATTATACAAAGTCACTTGTGCAGACTAGCATAGTGGCGGAAGGCTGGCCATTAAAGGAACTCCTGCACCTGACGTACAGAAATTAACTTGAAAAATGTTTTTACTAAAGAGGAAACATTTAGAGTAATGCTTGATTCCACTGCATTAAACAGAACATGGAAAGGTATTCCTTCCAAAACACAAAATTCAAGCTGTACCTGAAAGTTCCCTGGCAATGGAGCGTGGCCTCATAACACGGGCAATGTTGACGATCTCATCAAAGGGAACGCTGCCAGAGTGCTTAACTGTAGGAAAAAATGCAAATTTAAACATGGTAAACAATTGTGCTGTAATCAAAAGTATGCCAATCAAATATCAGGCACATCAATGATAACGGGTTCTGTTCCAGGCCTTTCGGCACAGAGTAACCCATCAGATTGGGCAACCCTGCTTCCTAGAGCTGGGTTTCATCTGAGCCTCCACTGGACTATAACCAGTCACTCATGTAGACTAGCACAGTGGCGGGAGGCAACCACATTTCTTGCTGCAAATAAACAGATCAACTGTCACTTACTGTTCTTGACCTTCTTCCTGTCACGAGGAGGCTCCTTCAGGGCCTTGATGATGAGGGCAGAGGCAGAGGGCACCACTTCAATCTGGAAGATGAATTAAAGTATCAATGGCTGTTCAGGGGAACAGATCTAGCATGCAGTTACACCAACGCGCTAGATTATGGGCTAGACTTCATTTTTATCCAGTGTGAATCTAGAATATTTACAAATCAAAATAAGCAATTGCAGCCTTTTTACAAAGAATTTCAGGTGTCATGCTTAGATTGACAATTGTGGAGGAATTTTATAGCATTAACCTTAGGCCAAGTAAAAAAAAAAAAGAATTGGTGATCATCCCCGCCCGACCCTCTAAAAAGCACCCGACCGTTTTTTTCTGGCCGGTAACCATAACTGTCAATTCACATGACTAAACCCTAGTGCAGTAACCTTCGTACGTTTTAAACTTACTAAGATCCGGTCTGATCCCACAAACCACGCAAAAAAAACAAAATTTTTTTGTTTTTTTTTGCCAGCCCACGAAAAATCTCCCAGCCCGCCCCTACTAGTGGTTAAGAAAAAAAAAAAATGAACC
>BRDA01001199.1:23127-68403 GCA_036984385.1 Crenuchus spilurus | reverse complement strand
ACACTCTGAGAAGCTCTTTTTATACCCAATCGTGTTGTCAATTGACCTAATTAGTGTTAATTGGTCTTCCAGCTGTTCATTATATGCTCAATTTCTTTTTTCCAGCCACGTATTGCTACTTGTCCCAACTTTTTTGGGATTTATTGACACTGTGAAATTTTGAATCAACATATTTCTCCTTTAAAATGTTACATTTACTCAGATTAAACTTTTGATCTGTCATCTATGTTCTATTACAAATAAAATATTGACATTTGACAGCTCCACATCATTGCATTCAGTTTTTATTCACAATTTGTTTAGTGTCCCAACTTTTTTGGAATCCGGTTTGTGTAATATATATATATATATATATATATATATATATATATATATATATATATATATATATATATATATATAATTTATTGATATTTTGATATTTTTTGTGGGCTTCCTGGGTCTGAACAAATGTTATGGGTGGTTCAGGTAGGGCTCCCCTTATTGCGCAATAGCTTTTAGCCACTCTTCCACCAGTGTAGCACCACCCACAAGTTTGATCTGAGGTTGTATTTACACACAGAATCCAATCATACCTGACACAGCAACAGAAAACAGGAGAGTAGATTATTGATATAATTTTGACTGCAGCAGTCAACTAATGTTGGCAAAAACATGAACTTGAGCTTTTATCTTCAAGTGAAACCTCAGCTTCGGTGAGTGAAAATGTATTTTATTGTTTTTTGTTTTTGCTGTGGTGTTTGCTTTGACCATGTTGTGCTATTGTTGTACTATGCTGGCTGTGCTTCACTGATTTTGTTTCAAACACTTGATCTGTGTCTCTTAACTTGTCTGTGGTCTTGAATTTAGTTGTTTGAGTGTGAAGCTGAAGTTATCTTTTAATTCATCAGCATCTTATTACAGCTTTTCATTCCACCTTAAATTAGGTGTGTGTGTGTGTGTGTGTGTGTGTGTGTGTGTGTGTGTGTTGGAGAGAGAGAGAGAGAGATCCTATTGATTGAGCACCTTCAGAGAAATGCTGCAAACAAGTTTATAAAAGGATATTTTAGAAGCATATTGACGACATTATTAATGTTGGGCCAGAAAAATAAAAAGCCCATCATGTACAATTCCTTCTGTCTAAGGAAAATCTTGTTTTTAGGTGGGCTCAATATAATTGTATATCTCAATATTAAATAACAAAGCTTTAAAGTGAGCAGTGGAGCACAACAGCAAATCACTAACAAGCTGAAATTTCAGATTAATTCCTAAGGATTTAAAGAACGTGGCCCAGGCAAGTGTAAAGAAAATCCAGATTCATGCTGGCGCAACATCTAGTCATACCTTAAAAATTACTGACAAATTTCCCATTGAGCAATGCAGCATAACAGTAAATCAATATAAAGCTGAAAATCCAAATTAATTCTGAGGGCTTTAATGAAATTTGACCAGACGTGTCAGAACTAGTCCAAAGAGAACAGGTTTTGTGGTTTAATAAAAATCATGCCGATCCAATATCACTCATAGCTTAAAACTAAGTGGAAAATTAGCACACAAATCAGTACATTTCAAATTAATTCTGACTTTAATGAACCTGGGCCAGACAAGTAAGAAGTAGTCCAAAAAGAATGACTGCAGTAGTGTAAGCTTGATTCATCCTGGCCCAAGATCACTTCATATTTGAAAACTAACTTGCAACATGGCACATTGAGCAATTGTGCACAAATGCAAATCTCTGAAATTTGAAATCAATTCTGAGGGCTTTGTTGACTTTGGGCCAGAAAAATAAGAAGTTACCATAAATAATGTGTCCTGTGCTATAAGAAAGCCTAGAATTCACCTGGCCCAAGATGAGTTCACACCTAAGAACTAACTTGCAACATGGCACATTGAGCATTGGTACATAATGGCCAATCAATTATTTCTGAAATTCCAGATCATTTCTGAGGACTTAATTCATCTTGTGGCAGATAAATAAAACATTACCAACACAACAGGTCCAGTGCTGTAAGCAAAAAGCCTAGAAAAGAAGAAAAAACAGCCACCCATAACGGAAATACAGAGCAGCAATTATTTCAGTTAGATGAAAAAGAAAAAGTTGAACTTGTTGCATTTGATGGTGGTGATGATCATCTTCCAAGATGATGATGTAATGTTGAAGACATTGATGGTGATGAAGAAAACATAAATCAGCTAGCAAATGTCACACCAACCTGGTTCTCAACACTTTAGCCTTGTAGTGAGTAGAATGGGAGGCAATGAAGGCAGAAGGAAGCAAACATTCTGAGGCTCTGCAGGGTACAGGCAGTGGCTGATTTGACCAACATGCAAACCACGCATTTGCTTGGGGCCGGAGATCAGGAGGCCCCCCGCTGGCCAAAAGAGTTTGGCCCAAAAAAAAAAAAAAAAACATGTAAATTGGGAGTGGGGGTGGGGGACAGCGGCTTTTTCAAAAGGCAGTTTTGGTTCTCTGCAGATTTAGCTCTCCATCTAAAAACAGTGTTTTGCTGTATTAAAAAGAGACGAGTCGAGCACTAGGACCCAGCAAATAACGGCCACTCTGTCAGAAGCCTGTTTATCTTTAGACCACCCACAAGCTCATCGATTGGCTCTGCTGTTTCTTGCTAATGTGTGATTGGCCGTCCCAGCGGTCACTCCTGTCACTACCCAGTCCGTTCACCCTGCCCGATTTGTACCGCGCACATGCAAAAGCACGTCGTTTACGGATAAACTTTTACGAATTGAAGTCGTTTTGCTGCAGGATGAAAACTTTTGCACTTTATTGTTTTATTAAATTTATGGTTCATTGTTTATTAAAAAGAAATCATTTATGTTTTTCGCACTTTGCAGGATTACTTACTAAAGGGTGAATTTACACAGATGATGGGGAGCAGATGTGCGTTAAACATCAGCAGGGTTGCCAGGTCCCCAAAAATCTCCATCCCGATGTCTGACAAAGCGCCCTATACAACCTGACACCAGCCTAAAATCTAAAGCGTCCAATCACAGATATTTTTGTTAGCATTATTATTTTTATTATTAATAAACGTGGGGCTCAACGCTCATTGGCTAGAGGGACAGGATATTACGCCATCACTTCAGCCAAAAATAAACCTCTCAAAGTTTTACAAATTGCATTAAATCAGAGTCGTTTTTGGTGAAGGATGAGAACTTTTGCACTTTATAATTTTAATACATTTGTTTAATTGTCTGTTAAAAAGAAATAATTTGTGGGTTTTTCACTTTGCAGGATTACTTACTAAAGGGTGGACTTACAGCACCCTCCATAATTATTTGCACCCCTGCTTAAGAAGTGTTCTTTGGCTTCTAATAAATGCTTTTTAAAGAAAAATAATATAGGACAACAATGCAAAAAAAAAGAAAAATCTAAGCTTAAACCAAGTGCCTTTATTTGGTGGGGAAAAAATCACACATTTAGAAATAAACCTTTTGAATGAAATCATGTGTGCCACAATTATTGGCACCCCTGGTGTTAGTACTTTGTACAACCTCCTTTTGCCAACAAGACAGCACTTAATCTTCTATAACTCTTCACAAGATTGGAGAATACAGAAAGAGGGATTTTCGACCATTCCTCTTTGCACAACCTCTCTAAATTGTCCAGAGTCCTGGGTCTTCTCCTTTGCACTCTCCTCTTCAGCTCACCCCACAGGTGTTCTATTGGATTGAGGTCTGGGGACTGAGATGGCCATGAGAGGAGATTGATTTTGTGCCTTGTGAACCATTTTTAGTAGATTTGGCCACATGATTAGGGTCATTATCTTGCTGAAAGACCCAGTGATGACCCATCTTTAGCTTTCGGGTAGAGGCTACCAGATTCTGATTAAAAATGTCCTGATATTTCAAAGAGTTCATGGTCCTATGTATCCTTACAAGGTTCCCAGGTCCTTTGGAGTAGAAACAGGCCCACAGCATCACTAATCCTCCCCCATACTTAACAGTAGGCATGAGGTGTTTTTCTGCGTACTCATCCTTGGTGTTACACTTACAGTGTTTCTTGCCAAAAAGCTCTATTTTGGTCTCATCTGACCAAAGCACACAGTCCCAGTTAAAATCCCAGTACCGCTTGGCAAACTCCACACATTTTCGTTTATGAGTATAACTCAGAAAAGGCTTTCTCCGTGCATGCCTCCCAAACAGCTTGTTGGCATGTAAACAGCACCTGATGGTTGTTTGGGAGACCTTGTAACCCCAAGATGCTACCATTTGATTCAATTCTCTTAGAGTGAGCTTTAGAGAACTTTTTACTTCTCTTACCATCCTTCTCACTGTCTGTGGTGGCAAGATACACTTGCGTCCTCTTCCAGGCTTGTTTGTCACAGTTCCAGATGTTTTGAACATTTTGATGATTGCTCTGACTGTAGATAAGGGCATCTGCAGGTAAGTGGCTATTTTCTTGTAGCCATTGCCTGATTTATGAAGGTCGACACACATCTGCCTTACTTGAATAGTGTGTTCTCTTGTCTTTCCCATGTTTAATAGTGAGTAAAAGAAATAGGCCTTTGTGTGATGCCATATTTATTCCCCAGGGAAACAGGAAATTATTAATTACTAATTAAAGGTTCCTAGATACTTTGATCCACTTTATAAACTACAGTAGAAATGACAAAAATGGTTCAAATACATTTATTTCCAAGAAATTCTTAAGGGTGCCAATAATTGTGGAACAGGTCATTTTATGGGAAAAAATATTTCTTGGTCAGGATTTTTTCTTTATTTTTTTTCACTTGAGTTGAAGGTTGTTTTTTAATAAACTTTTTCAGAGTGAGATTATTCTTCTTCAGTAAAAAAATGTATTTATTTTAAGGATTTTAACACATTTTAACTACGGGTGCCAATAATTATGGAGGGCACTGTACATAGATGGTGGGGAACAGATCTGCGTTAAGAAGCAGCAGGGTTGCCAGGTCCACAAAAAGCTCCATCCTGATGTCTGACATAAAGCGCCCTCCCTATACAACCTGACACCAGCCTAAATTATAGAGTGTGCAATCACATATATTAATGTTAGCATTTTTATTTTTATTATTATTAGTAGTAAATACATGTAAGAAGAACATACCTCCCTTATTGCTTTTCTTTGCATTTAAAATATCCCCTTTTGTCTACTCTAAATTTATATGTTCAGATCCTATTCCAATAAGTTATCTAATACTAGTGAGTCTACTCCAATGCTCTTCACATTTAGTTGTTCACTGCCATTTAACTCCTTGTGTACACCACAGTCATAGCCATAAAAAACACAAACACTTAAAACATACGTTTACAATACCTGTTTTACGTTTAAGCTTAAGCTGAGCCTGTTTTGATGCCATACAGCGGTTCGTGTTCACCCGACACTGTAAGTTGTTAACATGTTCTGCCTGTTTCACATCAAATAGACGTATTTTAATATGAGAGGTTTCATATTAAAATCCGTTAACAGAACCTGTGTGTGCGCGTGTCTACTAGTCTGTGATCAACCATCAATTTACATACCTCTTAAGTTTAACTATTGTCAAAATAATTCAGAATTTCTGCTTATTTTTACTCAAAAATGAGGTATATTTTAATGTCAGTGAGGTCTATTGACTGTACAGTCCAAACATAAGTGTAAAATTGGTGCTAAAGAATTGGAGTGAAGTTGATTATCAAGGTGTAACACAGAATTGGGTGATAATTTTATATTACATGCTTTTAACAGTTTATTAATATTTAATAATTCATATTTTATTAATGATTAATATTATTTTATTTTATTATTAATAATAATGATTATAGTTAAAATTAGTATACTATTAATAGTAACTAGTAATTCCTAATAAAATATTATGAATAATAATATTTAATTAATGTTTAAAATCTATGTATTATAATTAATATTTATTAATAATTAATAATAATAATCAAATTTATGTTTAAGCCTGTAGCGCACCATAACTATAAATATTAAAAAGAATCCGTTAGATTAGGAATGACATTAACATGACATTGCTTGGGGCCCCAGAACTTCCATATCTGCCCCTGGGTACAGGGACAGACATTATAAACAGCAAAGCTAAAACAAAGCAAAATTGTGGTAAGAGTTTAGTTGACAGGAAATATTCACCATTCTAAATGAGAATGCCATCAGCGACACTGCAAAAATCAGGACAGGGAAATCTTAAGATGACAACTTGGTGACTGCACACAAAGAAAATTGCACATGCTGATGAAGACAAAATATTCCATGGCGTCATGATAGACATCCCATCACTTATTTGAAAATTTCCAATGGGGAAAAAAAGCTGGCAAATCATAATAATCCTGACCAATTCCTGGAATTTCTTCATTTACAGCACAGTTGTTTGCAGTATGTCAGTGTCTCTCTTTTTATAATACACTTGTATTGTGATGCTCAGCTCCATCTTTTGAGAGACTTACAAAAGTAGAAAGCATGTCTGCAGTACATGGATTGCACAGGGACAGATGTATCAAAAAGTAATTAGTTATAGTTACTCACTACTTGTTCAAAAAAGTAACTTAGTTAGTAACTGAATTACTCTATAATAAAAGTAACTCGTTACCAGGGAAAGTAACTATTTGCATTACAGTTAAAAAAAGTTATTTGTCAAAGAATAAGGATTTTTTTGAAAAAGCAGTTTTCACAGTCAGTTGAAATGAGTAGATCAGAAAGGTGTTTGTACATAACTTTTGATATTTATTGCACATAAACAGACCAGTGCAGGATAAAATCCTTTAAAATACCAAATCTTTGTCTTAAAAAAAAAAAAAAAAAGCAAAAGTAAACAGTTACACTACATAAAGTGCATTTACATCTATCAAATTAAATTCTCTCAACCTGAGACAACTGGTTTGTTCAAAACAGAAGTAAACTTAACAACAAAACCTCTATAGTCTTATTCTTCAAAAATCAAGCCTTTGCTGCTTGGCGGACTTTGCTCCGAGTCCTTTGCTAGTGGACGGCTTACTTTGGTGTCGGTGTTTCTAGCCACTAACTTTGTAGCTGTGTGGGTCGTTGTGAGATGCTTTATTAAATTAGAGTTGCTTACAGTGGATGTCGACAAAGTCTTCGCCCGAGGACATAATGTACACATTACATGCACGTTTTTGCCTTTAACCTCAATGAATTTGAAATGTTTATATCGCCACCTTGAAATTGTATTAATATTATTTTTGAAAAATCTTTTTATAATTTTGAAAGTAGCTCAAACAGCGCTGGAGGGGTTGAGAATTAGATTTATAATAACCCAATTTTTCTTTTTTTTTTTATTGAAAATGATTGAGTTTAATGTCTCACTGCATTCTGCAAATAAAAAAGTTAAATAAGAACTAATGGAATCAATTAATAGACCAAAATGTATCTAAACTTTGGACACAAAGTAGCACCTTTGTCAGATATAACAGCTGAACACACTCGTGACATTCTTTCTACAATAGACATCAAATATTCTTCAGACAGTTCTTCACAAATCTGCTGCAGAAGTTCACATAAATGTTGGCACTTGTAGGTTTGCTTTGCTTTTCACTTCATCCCAAATCAGCTGGATGGGGTTTAAGTCCAAACACTTAATATTTTTAGTCAGTTTCTGACAATGACTTATTCATATTCTGAGAAATTGAATATTGGAAGTGGTTAAAATTAGTTTTATTTTACCTAAAACATACTGCACTTTAAGCTCACATATACAGCTCAGGATCCCTTTTAACTGCTTTAAAATATCTATCATTAATAATTTCTTCTCATATTGAAAAGTCTGCCTCTTTACAAAGACAGTATACATGATTATAAGCTATTGGCTAAGTATGTGTTAAGTTGCCATCTTTGTTAGTCATAATGCATTATGCATTTTTTTGGTATTGATGTATAACGTACATCATTATGCACATATGTATACTGTCTGTCTAAAAGGTCCTGTGGAAACTATTTAGATTGTGTATGAGTTACTGCCAAGGAGCACAGAAATGACAATAGACCAATAGATTATTTAGATTATTTTTAAGAACTGATAATTTAAGTTATTAATTAACACATTCCAATGTCAAGTTAATTATTAATTGCCATATCTGTGATGTCATGATGTCAAATGAAATGTGAGATAAAGTTACACAATATCTCATAAGCTCAGATGCAGCAAGTGATCAGTAATCTGATAGTTTTAATAAATTGCTCACTTTTAAAAATCTCTACTCAATTATGTCTGTATAGTAAAAAATACACTATGTGGACAAAAGTATTGAGACACTTGCTCGTTCTTTACCTTTAGACATGGTGCCAATATGTTCATGTTTATCTGCTGCAGAGAGTCCTATTCTATTGGCAGTACTTTTTACAGGGACTAGACAAGCTGTGTGTGTGCATTAGTACAATAATGTATCTGCAATAAAGTAGGATCAGGGGTGTCCAAAACATTTGGGCACATAATGTATAAACACTGTAATAATGTACAGAACATGGACCATGATCTTAATCCACAGTTTCACTGCATTTTTTCAATACGTTGCAGTATAATGTACAAAGGGAAATTGATGTAATGGATATAATGGTGCTACTGTGGTACTTAAAGTATGTTCAAAGAAATACCATTACATTGTTTATTCAAAGTGTCTGCGATCAATACAAGTTAGAGCTGTCCAGGCACTTTTTTAATAGGAAAAGCGTCTTTATATTGTCATAGACTTTATATTAAGATGTATTTGTATTGTGTGGAATAATAATAATTTTTCCATAATTTTGTGGAAAAAGTTCCTTTTTGTGCATAATTTAATATAAGTCATCATATATGTTATACTTCTTGCATGTAAAGTGTCATATTTCAAGTCTTTTTTTATGTTGATTAGTTTAGCTCAAGTCACTTCTAATGAATATAAAATACACTACTCACAAAACGTTTCGGGTGGAATTTCATGATGAACCTAAAAACTCTAACCCTTACAGGTGAAATTAGTGTGACCGTCTCTAGACTTTTGAATGCACATGTCCAACTGTTCAATGTTTCAGTACTTTTTGCACAACTTGCTGTTCTTTAACAAGGAGCTTAACAACAAAATTTACAACAGATGTTTGTTCCATGAATCAATCAATAAATGTCCTGGTACAATTAGAATTGGTATTTAAACTCCTCATCATCATGCTGAGCACATTTTGACATCATGACACCAAGACGACACCTAACAACTGATCAACAGTTTCTCACCATTGTGAAGCTTCAAACAGGATGTTCTCAAACAGAAGTGACCACTGAGCTTAGAGTGTCACAGAGTGTCAGCAGCAGGTTGTAACAGAGATACAGAGAGACTGGAAGAGTCACAGAAAGGCATAGAAGTGGACGTCTTTTGGCCACATACCACACTGACGACTGCTTCATTGTGAACAGATGATGAATGCCACACAACTCTAGGAACATTTTAGGAAGTTGAAAGGTACCCAAGTGTCACGTCAGATCATTAGCATCAGCGTACCTGACCACACCACCAGGCACAGGTTTCATCGTCTTGCATGGGCCAGGGGGCATTTACGCTGGTCGAGGGAGCAGTAGACCTCAGTGCTGTTCACTGATGAAAGTCGATTCACACTGAGCAGAAATGATGGCCACCAACAATGTTGGACACATTACAGAATTGGTCTGTGGTTCAGTGACAAGCCAACACTACTTGAATAACATTTTTAATCCAGTCATTGTACCTCTGCATGAACAACACAGGCCTAATTTCATCTTCAGTGCTCCAAGTTGCATCATTAGCGAATGGCTGCTGGAGAATGGGGTACCTCAAATCGAGAGGCCTGCACTTTCTCCAGAACTGAGTCCCATAGAAAACCTATGGGATCAGCTGAGTTGCTGTGTAGAGGCTCATAACTCTGTACCCCAGAACCTCAATGACCTGAGGGCCATCCTTCAAGAAGAGTGAGATGCCTCAGCAGACAATAAGTTGACTTGGTGCTCAGCATGAGATGTTGTTATCAAGCTCTAATTGATGCTTAAGGGCACATGACACATTAACATTTTTTGCTGGTATTTACCCACCACTGTTATTGTCATTTATTTCTTATTTTATTTCTTTTATTTCAGTTTGTTTTAAGATGAGGAAATCACCACTGCATGCTTCTACTTTTAAATACCCAACTTTCATGATATCACTGTAGCCTGAATTTTCTGTTTTCCACAAATTTCACCCGAAAGCCAAATATCTCTGACTTTTTCTGAGTAGTGTATGTTATAGTTTAACTTTTTTCATTTTCTAATTTTTGGAGATTTAGTGGTAAATCTATGTTGTTAGTATTTTTTAAAGTCAGTTATAATTCACAATGTTGTAATTGATTGAATGATAATTTAACAGTTATGCAAGCAAAGTTCAAATCTTTAGTAATCAAGATTAACTTTAGATAATTTCAGTTACATGCTTTTATATTAACATATCAAATTTGTAGTTCATTGTTTATATATTAATATATTTACTAATCTGACTACAGGTTATCTTATCTGAGAGCCCAGGGATACATGGAAAATATCTCTTAGATAAACTTTTCTTATTGCAACCTTGACACGTCCACATCCATTTTTGTACATTTGATTTATCTGCAACAGCAAATTTTGTCTCCCAGGTTTTTTGGACCTTGAACTGTGTGGCTTTTATCTCTTAATGTGAATTATGGAGCACATGCATCCTGGGTCTAAACATTAACCAGGATATTATTTTTTAATTAAAAGTGTCTTTGCGCTTTGTCCTTGTTTCAGTCAATAATTAGCTGTTTTTTCCAGTGACGTATGCCAATAATACAGCTTTTTATCTGATTACTTTCAGAAGATGTGACTATATAAGCTTTTTCATTTGCATTCAGCAGAGTGTAACATACAGTATTTCTATCTTCTCTATCATGATCATTGTATAAATGACACATTTCAGATCACTTTCACCATGAAGGAGGGTGATGATTCAGACATTGCGATTGTTGGCATTGGATGTAATTTCCCTGGAGGTACGATTCAAAAATTCAATATTCATTTGCACCACTTTATATGCAAAATAGCTATTTGTTCATGCTTTGATTCTTGTGTATAATGCTATTTGTCTTTATTCCAGGTGAGGGACTAGATAATTTTTGGAAGGTCCTGCTTAAGGGAAAGAACTGTGCAGTCCAGATACCGGCTGACAGGTTTGACTGGACACAGTGGTATGACCAAGATGACACAAAACCGGGGAAGTCGCGAACAGAAAAAGCAGCACTTGCTGATGGGTAAGTCTTGTAAAATGAATAATAAACCTAAAGCATGGAGTATTAATGCAGAACTGAACTTAACACTTGAAAGTCTAAGTGTCACTCACTGATGCCCGTCACTCATTATTGTTTCTGGTGTGGCTTTTTACCCTTGTGTATTCTCAATATTCTGTATACTTGTCCTAAGGGTCAAAATGAGCCACCTTTACTAAACCCCTAAAATAAAGCAGCTTCATTGAATTTTAAGTGTATTTTGCATGATACTATTAGCCATTCATTACAAACTTTGTGAAAATCTGGGTTTTCACTCTTTAGTAGTGTAGAGAGGTTGTATTTAATCAGTGGACACCAGATTAATTTTCATTACAGTTCATCTGCCATAGTTGTGTTCTTTACTAAAATAGAGATTTATTATTATTATTATTATTGTTGTTGATAAAGATACTACATTGAGAAGATACAAACAATATTTTATAGCATGAGCTTAAGAAAGTAGAAAAGTAGTACAGTTATTATCCAAGCATTTAAACATTTTGTGGAATTTTTTCTACTTACAGTATAAACACAATTTTGGCATTTTAGTTTTGATTTCTTACTAATGTTATTGTTGTTTTAGTCTCCTTTTCAATAAGCTGTCCATAAACCTTGATTTTAATAGTTTAGTGATGTTCGTTTCTTCTAGAAAACTGTCCCATACTCAGAAAATGCTGCAGTCTCACATGTACTTTATTTTATTTTATTTATTGGCAGAAATACAGATATGTGCAGGTTATGATATCCTTCTTAAGATATAAGAGATTATGAGAGAATAATAGTATGTATTATTATGTTGAGATATTTTCATAGGCTTATAAGACAGGTTTGTTGCAAGGACAAGGTATTAATAGTTATACATAGTTTTGATACACAATGATATGAGAGTTTACTACACAATGACTATCATTGACTATAACAATCAGTGTCAGCAGTATTTATATATGTGAAGTAAATCAGCCAGGGTTTGTGTACACTGTATTTTTTTATAAAATGATTAGGGGTTGACTGATTATCAGATCTCAACTGTTATCAGAGCAGTTTCCTTGTCCATTTTAGTCTGGACCAATGTCCATTCTTATTTGTAAATGTGGGGCACATATGTTGAATAAATCCAATCAAAAATGCTTTTCAGTGTTTTTTTACCGTCAGAAACTAAAAGCACATATTTTTGTAAATGTTCTAATATTAAACTACTCAGTCATCTCTAAAACTCCAAAGAAAGTGAATTGTTGTTTATAATTGAATTCGAAAAGGTATATTTTATATTAATTACATGTAAAATGACATATTGTCAATATTTTTTGTTTTAACATTGATAGTTTTTTTACTCAGTAATAGTAATTTACTCAAACTCTCAATGAAACTTTATAATAATTTGAGATTCATACTGATCAACAGTAAAACAAAAAAGGTTTGAAATATTTCACTTTACATGTAATGGATATAAAAAGAAGCACTAGTATGTCAATTTAATATAAATTGTAAATGATCAGACAATCAAATTATTGGTAAAATAATATTCAAATATCAGTTCTATGTTTTTGAAGACCAATAATAGATATGAGCCCTAAACAATTTACTGGACTTCAGCTGATTTATTTTAAATGATTTGATAAATATTTATGTGAAATATTAAGAAATCCTAAATATTTATTAATTCACTTAATTTTACTTGTCTTGCAATGTCTTTATAAGGTTTAGTGAGTTTGATCACAAGTTCTTTGGCATCACTGAAGCTGAAGTGGAACAAATGGATCCTCAGCACAAGACTCTGTTGCAGTGCACCTATAGGGCACTAGAGAATGCTGGGATACCTATGGAAAAAGTCAATGGGAGCAAAACAGGAGTTTTCATAGGTAATACACATTATTTATTATGTAGCGACGAGTGGATCAATACTGAAATATCAATACTTCTGATCCGGACTTTTTTTTGCAAATCAATACATTTTTAAGCCTTTACAGTCTCTTTGCCCAGGTAAACACATGGACTACAGTCTGTAATTGAGCATAAAATTTACAATAAAATTATTGAGAACTGGGTGGGACTTTCACGAACAGTTCTGAAATAGTTCAGTGTTTACTGGCAAAGCAGAAACTACTTTGTTGAAATAGAAAACCATGTTTTGGAGAATATGCCAGTGACCTGTGGAGTCCCACAAGGTTCAATTCTTGGGCCTTTTAATTAATTTAAAATGACTGGGGTCCCCTTGATTCACTTAGTAAGTGCCTTGAGTGCATCACTAACAGCATGGGACAAAACTTGTAAATTGTATGAAATTGTAATAAAAAAGCTGCATGTTGTTTCAGGTTTGATGAACCGGGATTATGAACTCACCATGGCAAATGTTAACCCAGTCATCATTAACCACTGCACTGGAACTGGTCTAGCCATGAGCATAGCTGCCAACAGAATCTCCTACACCTTCAACTTTACTGGGCCCTCTTTGTCTATTGACTGTGCCTGCTCCTCATCTCTTGTCGCCCTGCATTTAGCCTGTCAGGCTATGAAACAAGGTAAAATAACTAACAAGCAATATTGATATGATTTTATTTTATTTTATTCGACTGTTTCATTAAAAGCATTCTCTCCTACAATGGAAGTCCAAAACTGTATTTCCTGTGTGTTGTCTTAAAAGTATCAAGTCAAAACAGATATGGCAGAAAGACAAGTGAGGCTCTTTCATCAGAAGTCATATATTGGTGCAAAATCATATGACAAAATTTGAATATTTTTAAGAAAACTAACCAATCATTGCCTGTTTACCACCTTTACTTAGCCAGTTCTTAATAGAGGGTCTAAAAAGTTTTGTTTACAGTAAGTTGACCTCAGAGTCACAGATACAAAAGTAAGCTAGTCCCTGGCCACTTTACTTTTAAAACTAGGAATGAGCAAATCAGTTTCCTTTCTTCGAGTAGGTTAACAGTGAGCTTGTTTATACCTTTGCATATTCTCATGCAAGACCTTAAACACATTACAAACCTCAATCTAGGTGACTCTGTGCTTAACCTTTAACCATCCTACAGCTCCAAAATAATGCTATTCAAAGTGAGTTGTCATCAGAAACATTTAGAATGACCCTAAGTAATTTATTTTAAGAAGTCTGTAACATATTTTTTAAACTATTTCAGCATAATTCTAAGCTTGCCCACACAAAAGCCAATAGTCACTAAGCCTGCTTTTTGATACCATTATGTACAATCAATAAAAGGCAGTAATATGGGATGTCCCGTTTGTTTCTTTACCCAAACAATCATGAATAACGTTAAAACTAATGAAGATATGGTGATGAAACTTGGATTAAATATACATCAGTCTATGTGAAAAAGACTGTGTTAAGACGGGTGTTAATTTTTGACTACTAATATCAGATGTAGGAGTGGAGGCCGGCGCCCATCCAGCCATCTCCATCAGTCACTTGCTGCTGCATTGAGACAATAAAGCCCTCAGCGTTATCCTTGTAGACACAGGACGGGACATTGGTTATTTCACCCTGAGAATTGTGCAGTGATCTGTTCATAATGTATCAATGCACAGTACAGGTCATGGTGTGAACGTACTGGAAAACAAACGATTCAGAAGATACAAAGCACTAAAAAGCACATCTCCATACACCACATCACTACCTGATCAGGAGAAAAGCACTGCATGCTGGACATTTTTAACACATGTTGAATCTTCAGTTTTTTTCACACAGACTGAGGTCAGTTTAATCCAAAATTCATCCCCATATCTTCATTAGTATTAAAGTTATTCATGATTGTTTGGGTGAAGAAGAAAATGGATCATCCTGTAGTTTTCTTGAAGCTCCTTTAAAGTCATCTTAAGCTATTTCTCTGACAGTTCTAGTGAAGTGAGTTTGCCTGCACTGTATTTAACAGGAGACTGTGAAATGGCTGTATGTGGGGGTGTTAGCTGCATTTTTCAGCCAAGAGTATTTGTGGCTCTAAGCAAGGCGAAGATGATCTCACCTGATGGCACCAGCAAACCATTCTCCACCAAAGCAGATGGCTATGGGAGAGGAGAAGGCTGTGGAGTCATCATTCTGAAGCCTCTGAAAAAGGTTTTTACCTTTGCATATGTCAAATACTTACATCTTTTAACATACTGGTATGCAGTTGCAATCAAAATTATTCAGCCTCTCAAAAATGTTTGAACTTCTCTGCAGTATTTCATAACAGCAGGGTATTTTGTTAAAACTGCCATTTCAAAATTTCAACCCCTGTTTCAATTATACTACTGATTTTAAACCCTACTACTAGTCTGCCAGTGACTGAAAGACAATCATTTAACTTTCTTTCACCAGAAAAATACATGATTAGCCAAATTTAGTTCATCACACTACAGAATTGTGTCCCAGAACTGCAGACCTATCCAATTTGCTTCCAGCACAATTCTCATTGTCAGGAGTGGAGCACATTATGAAGTCTGGACATTAAGTTCTTGTTTGTTGGAATATTGTTTGTTGAGCTCTGAGTGGCTCAGCAGATCAAAGCGATGATAACATGACGAGTTTGAATTCTGGTCATGCTATTTGGCATCAGAAGCCCTGAGAGAGCAAAAAAGTCTCTGGGTGGGTAGATGGTGCTCTCTCCCCATCATTACTAAAATGCCAACTAGTCCTAGTACTACTTGCCACACACACACACTCAAACCAGGGCAAATTAGAGTCACCAGATTACCTGACCCCACAGACATAGGGAGAACATGAACCCAGATATAAGGGGTTGATACATTTAGAAATGTTAACCAAATATCCTACTGTTGTAAAAAACGTCTTTGAGAGGTTTCTATATGCAGCTTTATATATTAATCCACATACTGCATGTTCTAACAGGCTCTACAAGACCATGACCACATTTGGGGCATTATATGCAAAACTGCAGTGAACCAAGATGGTCGTGCTGTCACTCCTATGACAAAGCCATCCATGGTCCAGCAAGAGGAGCTGCTTAAACAAGTCTACTCTGCAAAGACCTACCTGTCAGACATCCAGTACATAGAGGCTCATGGGACAGGGACTCCGGTGGGAGATCCGATAGAAGCAAGTAGCATTTCAAATGTCATTGCCAAAGGAAGACCTGCAGAGTTAGGTCCACTCTGTATCGGTTCTGTTAAGAGTAATATTGGCCATACAGAATCAGCAGCTGGAGTAGCAGGACTCATTAAGGTTCTCCTCATGATGAAACATGAAACTATAGTTCCTTCAGTCTTCTACTCTGAAGAAAGCTCGAGTATAGACGTCCAGGCTCTCAACCTAAAAATCCCAACCAAAGCTGATAAATGGGTCACCAGAGGCAGCTCAGCAAGGCTTGCTGGAATAAATAACTTTGGATTTGGTGGGACAAATGCACATGCAGTGGTAAGACAGCACAAACAGACAAAATTGCCTAAAGAGCCTATCAAAAAGTCACTGCATTTTTTTGTAATTTCTGCAGCATCTGAGAAATCAGTTAGAATGGTAATAGAAGACACTGTGCAAAATATAAAAGCGGGAAATATAACAGATCTACAAAGCCTGGTGTACACTTCAGCTTGTAGGAGGAGTCACTTGAAACACAAATACAGAAAAGTCTTTTGTGCATCATCTTTGGCTGATTTGAATGAGAAGCTCATGCATGTTATAGGCAAAACAACTGTACCATCGAAGCAAGATCCCAGATTAGTTTTTGTGTTCTGTGGAAATGGTGTTACTTACAGAGGCATGTGTAAACAGCTTCTAAAAGAGGAGCCTGTTTTCAGGGAGAAGGTGAGAGAGATCGAAAATCTTTTCCAAAACTACACAAAAACAAGTCTCATAGAGAAGCTAGAGAGTGATTCAGAACAGGATAATGACTTCACAGAGACAGAAATTATCCAGCCTCTCCTTTTTGCAATTCAAGTTGCTATTTGTAATCTGCTAATGCACTGGGGAATTAGACCAGATGCAGTTCTTGGACATTCCGTTGGAGAAGTTGCTGCAGCCCATTGCTCTGGTCTATTATCACTTGAGGATGCAATAAAAGTGATGCACTATCGCAGCACTTCACAAAGCAGAGTAACTGGAGGGAAAATGCTTGTGATAAGTAACATGGCTGTATCAGATGTGTTGAAAATTCTTCCCTGCTACTCTGGGAAGATTTGCTTGGCAGCTCAAAACAGCCCTCAATCTTGTACCATTTCAGGAGAAGCAGATGCCATTGACAGTTTGCACAGTAGCCTGAGCAACTCAGTTGATGGAAAAAATCTGTTCCTTCGTGTCTTGGATGTCCCTCTTGCTTATCATAGTCATATGATGGATTCAATTCTGGCAGAAGTAGAAGATAGTATAGGCTCATTGCAGGCACAGAACATGGTGACGGAATTGTTCTCAACAGTGTCTGGAAACAAGGTGTGCCCCACAGATTTTGTCAATGGAAAATACTGGGCAAGAAATGTCAGAGAGCCAGTTGCATTTGAACAAGCAATAAAAGCAGCAAAACAAAGAAAGAATGCTGTCTTTGTCGAAATTGGTCCAAGAAGGGCTTTGCAAAGAAACATCATGGAGACTTTAGGAAATGACACAGTAGTGCTCTCCTCAATTCAGCCAGATAAAGACATTGAAACAATGATGTCAGTTGTATCCAAGCTGTTTGAAATGGGAGTCAATGTAGATTGGGACCAGTTCTACAAAGGCTGTGAGATGGAACCAATTCCTTTCCCAAGTTATCAGTTTGACAGTGTGAGGAGAGATGTTCTTATTGAGGCAACGTTCTCTGATACTAGTAGTACCCATCCTGTGATTACACAGAAGAGTCAAGATAGCTCGATTTTTAGCTGTGACCTCTCATCTGAGTCACTGTCTTACCTGCATGACCACAAACACCAAGGCATTGCCATTATCCCTGGGGCCTTTTATGTTGAGTTGGGCTTAGCAGCTTTTATGACAAGTGCAAAACCAAAAGTGCCACTTTGCTCTCTACAGCTCAGTGTAAACTTCCATACTCCATGTGTTTTATCACAGAATACACCTGATGTAAAAGTACAACTGGATCCAACTACAAGTCCAGCTCAAAGTGGCATTCAGTTCAAAGTGCATTCTTTGTCAGCAAACTATGCATCAGGCAGAGTAGAGTTGACCCAAGGAAGACTGCCTGAGGAGCAATACATTGCATTAGACTCTGTCTATAAAAGATGCAGGTCAGTAATACATTCAGAAGAGTTCTATAAGTATCTTTCTTTGGGAGGATTTCAGTACGGTGCTGTTTTCCAAAATAATGGGGATGTTTTTTATGGTGAAGAGCTTGGGGAAACATATTCAGTCATCACTGTCCACGAGGAGATACTGCCTCACCTTCATGACTACTATCTTCATCCTGTGATCTTAGACTACCTCATGCAACTTCTTCCTGTAACAGGAACGTATCACTTCTTGGGAAGGCCTGGATTCCCCTCTCAAATAGGCAGCCTAACTGTGTTTGGACCTTTGCAGAAGGAGATGGTTGTGTACTTGAGAGCAACATGTGTGGGAAAAGAGGAACTTATAGTCTGTGGCTGTCTTGCTGACAAAGAAGGCAGAGTCTTGGTCGAACTCAAGCATGTAACAATCACATATCTCGGAAGTCGTCTTCATGTGGTAGAGGAGTATTTTTACCACAACAGCTATAGCATTGCCTTTGAGCCTGCCAGTTTAGTCTCAGCACCAAAATCATTGGTGTTTGCTGATCAAGTAGGGATTTGTAGAGGCCTGCAACAATACTTAGACATGTCATCAAAATTCATTTCCTCAACACATACGAAAGCATTGCTGGAACATGGGTTTGAAGACCTTCTGTCTGAACTCCAAATTTGCAATGTCAAGACAAATTTCCAGGAAATTTTGTTCATGTGGGGCATGTCTGAGGTAACCTCATTCAAAACGGAGGATGTCTTAGACTGCATGGCAACCTGTTGTGAGATTTTTCGAAAAATTGTTGCAGGCCTCAAGATCATGAATTTCCAGAACTCCATCAGGGTAGTAACCTATCGGTCAACAGGTGACACAGTCGATACCATCAGTCCTGGTTTTGTCCTCTCTGGAATGATGAGAGCATGTGCAGCAGAGTTGCCAGAGCTCTCCTTTCAACTGATAGACATGAGCTCAGTCTTGAGTGAGGACATCAATGCCTTAGCCCAGGTCCTCAGATCATACCCTTGCAGCAAGTACCCAGAGTTAATTGTAAAAGATGGACAGATTTTTAAACCTCAGATTAACCATACACCGATTGTCACAACAGAGAATCATTACCAAAGCATGCACTTATCACAGTGTGAAAGGTTTACCTTGCAAACCTCTGACCCTTACAGTGTCAGAAACATGTCAGCAATTGCTTCTGACAATACTGTTGAGCCTCTTGAAGGCAAAAATGTGGAGATCCAGCTCAATAAAATATGTGTGCACTCTTCAGACTACTTTCCAGTAAGCATCTCTGACCTTAATTTTGGTCCTACATTATACTGGAACAAGCACACTTCTCAGAAGCACCAATATTTAGCCCTTGATTTTAGTGGTACAGTGACGGCTGTAGGAAGTAATATTAGCAAACTAAAAATTGGCGATCAAATTGTCTGCTGCTACCCTGTTGCTGCTGCTAGCAAAGTTGTTATTCCAGCAGCTGCTTGCTACAAAACAAAAAGACTTCCATTTCTGAAAGAATCTCCTTGTGTCTCTTACTTTACACTTGCTTGGGAAATTTTGCATTGTGCATTGCCGAAAGTTAAACAGATGAAGTTGGGCATTTTCTCCACTACTCCAGACTCCATATTAGTGAAGATCTTACATTTCACTGCATTCAAATCAGGCTGGAGAGTCACTGTGGGCACAAAGGCTGACCAACTGCTTCAAGACTTCCATGAGATGATGGGAATTGTGCTCCTTCCTCCCTATGATGAATCCATCATTGCAGAGGCGAGGAATGTTAAGGGTGTACGAACCATTGTTCTTGTCTCTGACAACCAAATGAAAACCTCTGTCAGTCAACTTGTTTTGAGAATTCAGAATGAGGGGATTCATGTGAAAATCCTTTTCACATCAGTCACAATGCAGAAGCAGTCAATTGCAGCACAAAAGTCATGCATTTACAAGTGGCTAAAGAGCATGCATTTAGACAGAAAGTCTGTAGCATTTGAAAAGATTAGTGTTCAACAATTAGCAAATGGAAAGATTACACACTTGCCTTTAGACGAATCAGAATCATACTTCAGATGCCGGATCTTGCCTATGGTAGTCCTGCATCATGAAACCAAAAGTGAACTTTCTGAGATTCCACTGATACCAAAACCTCTAAAGTTGTTTCAGAAGAATTCTGTCTACATAGTGACTGGAGGTCTCTCAGGCCTAGGCTTTGAGACAGTGAAGTTCATTGCTCAGAGAGGGGGAGGTAACATTGTTATCCTCTCTAGAAGTCATCCAAACAAGTTGATGGAAGAGGAATTAAATAATGTCAGAAATCAGTGTCAGTCATTAATCACAAACATACAGTGTGATGTTTCAGTATTCACAGACGTTCACCAGGCAGTTGCTCAGATCAGGAAACTGTTCCAATCAAATCCAATCAAAGGTGTGTTCCATAGTGCAGTGGTCCTTCATGATGGGCTGATTGAAAGCTTGAACAAATCCCTTTATGAGAAAGTTATGAGGCCAAAAGTAAATGGCGTGATCAATCTTCACCATGCCACTAAGGACTGCCGTCTGGATTATTTTGTTTGCTACTCTTCCATCACGGCATTCCTTGGCAATGCTTCACAGACAAACTATGCTTCTGCCAATACGTTCATGGATAACTTTTGTCAGTACCGCAGGAACATTGGTCTTCCTGGACAGTCAATAAACTGGGGAGCTTTGAATTTGGGCCTTCTGTTAAACAAAGAGCATTTCCAAAGATTTTTGGAAGCCAAAGGTATGATGATCCTTGAAGTGACAGAAATCCATGAAAGTCTTGAGCAGTGTCTCCTAATCAACAACCCACAACAGGCTGTGTGTAGGTTCAATTTTAAGAACATAAGATATAATGTTCTTTCCCAAAACAAGTCCCTCACCATGCGGCTGTCAGCACTTGTAGAGGAAGGTCTCAAAAAGGTGAATATGATTGACTCTAAACTTGAGCAGAGCAATGCAGCTTCTTCACCTAATGAATATATCAAGTCAGTGGTCAGTGAAACTATTGGTGTTGAGCAAGATGAGTTGATTGATGATACTCCTCTGTCAGCACTGGGCATTGACTCTATGTTAGCTATGACTCTGCAGAATCTCATCTTCCAGGAGACAGGTGTGAATATACCCTTAGTAACACTCCTAGATCCAGAGAGTACATTGTCAGACTTAATAAAAATGCTGGGAGAGAATGTGAAGAATAGAAATAATCAAGATGGGAATGAACTGCTACCACAAAAAACAGCACAGATGACAAAATTCTAAATATCTCTATTTATTGCTGTTTATTTTATTTATGGCGAGACAGTTTCTTTATTATGTGTTTTTGTTATTACTGCAGTTCATCAATAATCATAGGTTTATAGCTTTGATTTTGTCAAAATATATTTTGTATTTTGTTTTTTAAATGTTGTGTCTTGTTTTATTATGTTTCTTTTTTTATATGAAATATCTACAGATTGTGATATTGTATTGGTGCTGGTTTCCTTAAGATCATAAAAAGATAACAGAATGCTATATACTGTAAAATGCAACTGAATCAAGGATGCGAAGACCCAGTGTTTTTTTTTTTAATCTATTCAATTGATTAATAGATATCTTATTTATTTTATCATCTTTTTTTCACTTTTTTTGTTTTGCTTCACATTATATTGCGTTTTTGTGTATATTATTTTATATTTGTCCATATGATGTTGTATAGAATGTAAATATAGTGCTACATCAAAAACTTTTAATATTGTGAAATTATCATTGTTGTTCATAAACTCTTTCTTTTCAAGAAGGTTATCTTTTAATATAATTAAATGTAAAGTTACATTTCAAGCCTTTTTTTGTATTAATGTTAATAGTTTGGTTTATAACTTATAAAAATCAGGAACCCAGAATCTCAAATAATTACAATATTTTATTTGAAGTTGAGTAAATTACTACTCAAACAGTATCAATTAAAAAAATGCTCAAAATGTCTCACTTTATGTGTAAGGAATATTTACCAGTTTAGTATTTTGAATTAAATTATGAAGACACATTAACTTTTTCATGATATTCTAATTCTTGGAGATGCACTAGTAAATGTACAGGTTTCTTTATTTAGTTTACTTTGGTTAAATGTACTTATGTCACAACAGTGGCATAATAAAGCAGCTCAAGACATTGTTTATATTCAGTGAACTGTTGTGCAGTGTCTATTTAGAAAATACTCTATTGAGAAACACTACTCTCAATAAAATTTTGGTTAAGAAATATTACATTGTCTGACTCTACATGGATATTCTCCTGTCCTCTTTTTAATTCATTCATTTGTGCTTGTAGAGGCCCAGATTTTCATGTTAATTGCTCTCCCCATTTTGTAACTAATCAAATCACATAGTCTGTTGTCATTAATAGTTTTTTCATCATTACTTAACTTACTTATATTTCTCTCATCAAATTGCTCCCATCCTGAACCAAAAACATCTCAACATGCACCATAGGTTTCTGCATTTAAATTAATGCATCATTGGTGAATTTTTAAAAAGTGGAACTTTTTTTAAGTACATTTTTGTTTATCATTTAATTACAAAAGATATGTACACTACCAATAAAAAGTTTTATAACAGTTTTAGAAGATTAA
This sequence comes from Crenuchus spilurus, assembly GCA_036984385.1. Classification (NCBI taxonomy): domain Eukaryota; kingdom Metazoa; phylum Chordata; class Actinopteri; order Characiformes; family Crenuchidae; genus Crenuchus; species Crenuchus spilurus. The sequence goes on along the minus strand of BRDA01001199.1, from coordinate 45,408 downwards.
GAACATTTCTGGTGTACACCTAGTTGGTAGCACAGTCTCCAGACTTAAACCCCATTCAGCTGATTTAGGATGAAGTGAAAAGCAAAGCAAACCTACAAGTGCCACACATTTATGTGAACTTCTGCAACAGATTTGTGAAGCACTGTCTGAAGAATATTTAATGTCTATTGTAGAAAGAATGCCATGAGTGTGTTCAGCTGTTATATCTGACAAAGGTGCTACTTTGTGCCAAAGCTTAGATACATTTTGGTCTATAAATTGATTCCATGAGTTCTTATTTAACTTTTTTATTTGCAGAATGCAGTGAGACATTAAACTCAATCATTTTCAATTTAAAAAAATGAAAAATTGGGTTATTATAAATCTAATTCTCAACCCCTCCAGCGCTGTTTGAGCTACTTTCAAAATTATAAAAAGATTTTTCAAAAATAATATTAATACAATTGTAACAAAATATTTCACAAAATGACTTAATTAATATTAACAAAGATTAACATAAGATTTTAAAGTCAGTATGCTGACATTTCCTTTGTCATTTATGGAGTGTTTTACTCAAACATCTCTGACGTTAGATTTTGGGCTAATTTCATGCCATGAATGGTGGGTTTTAGACAGACTTTGGGTTGGATTACTGTTACTGGATTTGGCAACCCTGTCTATTTTGTCTGTTTGTATCCGTAATAATTTTCCTATAGCATTCTTAATTCCGAGATTAGACACTTTAAAAACATTTTCACTTCAGACTTTTAAATAGCATTTAAAAAAGATCAAATAAAATGTGCATAGGGACTGAGATATTCCGTGTACACTATACAGGACATTTGGAACTGAGAGTATGAAACTTGCTTTAAAAAAGATTTTGAAAAATAAACATATTTATGATTACCTTTAAGTATGATCATTGTTATTTATTAATTATGTGTGCATTTCCTCTTCTGAGCCTCACTGAGTCTATTTCCTAAAGTCGGAAATCCAACAAATCTGAAGTTTCAGTATATTACTAGCTGAGCATAAAAAAACTTTCTTCTTTTTTCAAAAAGTAAAAGAAAATGTATTTGGGCTATTTTGAAACTTTAGTCTGAAGTAAAACATGTTTTAAATGGAAACACCATGTAAGTTTTTCTTCTGTCCTACATAATAATAATAATAATAATAATAATAATAATAATAATTATTATTATTATTAGCGACCCTGATAAGGATCAAGTGGGTGTGATAATAGATGGATGGATTATTATTGTTGTTGTTTTCCAATTTTAAATAACAGAAAATTAAAAAAATAATAGATCATAATTTAAAAATAGAAATAATAATAAGTTACACTTATATAGTGCTTTTTACAGACCAAAGAACGCTTTACAATCAGTGAAAATAAGGAACAAAACAAAACACTGGTATCAAGAAGGAAAGGCAGAGGAACAAACATAAGTCTGCAAGAGAGCAGAAAAGTAGAATGGAGCCAAGCCGTGCAATGCCTTGTAAGTCAGTAAGAGGATCTTATACCGGATGCGTTCAGAGACAGGTAACCAGTGGAATTGTTGAAATGCAGAGGTGATATGAGCAGATTTTTTAGACCGAACTAAGATTATGGCAGCGGAGTTCTGAATATATTGAAGAGGACAAAGAGTTTTGGCAGGCAGGCCGCAGAAAAGAGCATTACAGTAGTCGAGTCATGAGGTGACAAAAGCAGGCACCAGAACCTCAGAATCTTTAAGAGAAAGTAAGGGGCGGAGTCTACTGATGTTGCATAATTGGAAAAAAATGCGGATTTAGTCAGAGATTTAATGTGAGATGTAAAACTAAGAGTAGGGTCAAATAAAACTCCGAGATTTGAAACAGTGGATGATGATGTGACAGATATTCTATGCCAATGGAACAGTTTGTGTACGGTGAGATGGCAGCCTAGAGCCAATAATAAGAAATTCAGTTTTATTTGGATTAAGCTTAAGAAAATTTCTATTTACTCAGTCTGTTAATTCTTGTAGACAAGACAACAGAGAAGGTGAAGGAAAAAACTCAGTAGGTTTGAGGCTAAAGTAAATTTGAATATCAGCAGCATAGCTGTGAAAATGGAGTCCAGAGGAATGAATAATATTACCAATGGGCAATATGTAAATAATAAATAACAGGGGGCCAAGGAGAGAGCCTTGAGGGACACTCTGAGTAACCTGAACAATATGTGATTTATGATTGCCTATTGACAAAGTGCGCTCTATCAGCCAGGTAAAAAGTAAACCAAGAAAGTAGAGCACCAGAGAGGTTAAGAGTGGAGAGACGAGAAATGAGTACAGTATGATTGACAGTGTCAAACGCTGCAGTGAGGTCAAGTATCACAACAGCAGAAACACATCCAGAGTCAGAGGAAAGAAGCAGGTCATTTAGGGCACATACAAGTGCAGTTTCAGTGCTATGATGGCACTGTAAACCAGACTGAAACATTTCAGAGGTTATTTTTGTCAAGATATTTTAGCAGTTGAGAAGCAACAACCTTTTCAAGAGCCTTTGAAATGAAAGGCAGATTGGAAATAGGTCTAAAACTTCCCAAAACTGTACTATCGAGGCCTGGTTACTTAAGCACAGGAGTATCTGAGGCTATTTTCAGAGCACTAACGTGCCTATGCATATTAGAGACTTATGAAAGAAAACAGGTGCAACGTCTGAAAGACACTGCTTCAATAAAGTAGTGGGGGCAGGGTCGAGAAGACAGGATGAAGATTTAGATTTAGAAATAACCTGTGTGATTTGTATAGAGTCAGTAGAAGAGAAATCAGAAAAAAAGACTACAACGAGGACAACAGGGGTGGATGTACATTCAGTCAGAAGACCACTGGGAAAATCCTGATAGAGTGTCAATTTTGTCATGAAAAAAATTAAACAGTACATTTTTCTGAAGAAGTGACTGAACGAGCAGGAGGTTGAAGTAATTTGTTCACCGTGGAAAAAAGACGCTTAGGATCATGGCCATTAACATTGATTAGCTGAGAAAAGTAAGCAGAGAGAGCAGAATGTAATATCCATCCATCCATCCATTATCAACCGCTTTAACCGGGGCTGGGTCGTGGAGGTAGCAGTCTGAGCAGGGAAACCCAAACCTCCCTCTCCCCAGACACCTCAGCCAGCTCCTCGGGTGGAACACCGAGACGTTTCCAGGCCAGTCGAGACACATAGTCTCTCCAACGTGTCCTGGGTCTTCCCTGGGGCCTCCTCCCGGGGGGACATCCCTGGAACACCTCCCTAGGGAGGCGTCCAGGAGGCATCCGAAACAGATGCCCGAGCCACCTCAGCTGGCTCCTCCTCTCGATGTGGAGGAGCAGCGGTTCTACTCCGAGCTCCTCCCGAGTTACCGAGCTTCTCACTCTATCTCTAAGGGAGCGCCCAGCCACTCTGCAGAGGAAACTCATTTCAGCCGCTTGTATCCGCGATCTCGTTCTTTCGGTCATTACCCAAAGCTCATGACCATAGGTGAGAGTAGGAACGTAGATTGACCGGTAAATCGAGAGCTTTGCCTTTTGGCTCATCTCCTTCTTTACCACAACGGACCACTGCAGCGACTGCATTATTGCGGAGGCTGCACCAATCTCACGCTCCATTCTTCCCTCACTCGTGAACAAGATCCCAAGATACTTGAACTCCTCCACTTGAGGCAAGACTTCTCCACCCACCTGGAGAGGGCAAGCTACCCTTTTCCGGTCGAGAACCATGGCCTCAGACTTAGAGGTGCTGATTCTCATCCCAGCTGCTTCATACTCGGCTGCAAACCGCCCCAGTGCATGCTGAAGGTCCCGGCTTGAAGATGCCAAAAGGACAACATCATCTGCAAATAGCAGAGATGAAATCCTACGGTCTCCAAACAGGACTCCCTCCGGTCCTTGGCTGCGCCTTGAAATCCTGTCCATAAAGATTATGAACAGGACCGGTGACAAGGGGCAGCCCTGTCGGAGTCCACATGCACCGGAAACAGGTCTGACTTACTACCGGCAATGCGGACCAAAGTCCTGCTCTGATCATACAGGGACCGGACAGCCCTTAACAAAGGGCCCCGGATTCCATACTCCCGAAGCACCCCCCATAGAATACCACGAGGGACATGATCCAATGCCTTCTCCAGATCCACAGAACACATGTGGACCGGTTGGGCATACTCCCATGAACCCTCGAGCACTCTATGAAGGGTATAAAGTTGGTCCAGTGTTCCACGGCCAGGACGAAAACCGGATTGTTCCTCTTGGATCCGAGGTTCAACTATTGGCCGAATTCTCCTTTCCCATACCCTAGAGTAGACCTTACCAGGAAGGCTGAGGAGTGTGATTCCCCTGTAATTGGAGCACACTCTCCAGTCCCCTTTTTTGAAAAGTGGGACCACCACCCCAGTCTGCCACTCCAGAGGCACTGTCCCAGACTGCCATGCGATGTTGCAGAGGCATGTCAACTAAGACAGCCCCACAACATCCAGAGACTTAAGATACTCAGGACGAATCTCAGAAGATTTAACTGAAGTTTTTTAAATGTCTGTGACCAGTTTTTGAGCTTCTGTAAAACTTTGGACTGGATATTTTTTTGTAACCTGGCAACCCTGCGCATAAAGCATGTCCAGTATACTAGAACAGAACCGGGGTTATTGTGCTAATTGTCTTGAGTAATAATATTCCCACATGCTGTGGTGATCTTGGCCGGCTGTAATACCGACTGTGTGGAGAAGCTCATCTCCATCAGCTTGAGAGGTTTTGCAGGTTTGTTGGAGCTCACCCCTGGTGTTCTTCCTCTCTCCTCTGTTTGTATCCGGACTGCTGGGGAGCGGCTTTTACGACTTATAGAAGCACGCGGCCAACAACATAGAGCAGCAGTTCACACCAGTAAATGGTCCGGCCAAACTAGACAGACTGTTTGTCCAGCAAAACTTCCCAGTCAACGACTCTGTCTTCTCCAACCAGAGGCTGTACACTGATGGTGTGTACGCATCCTTCATAGTGGTGTCCAGGACAGCCACCATACTGAGTCACTCTGCCTTCAGAGAGAATCAATGAGACATTGTATCTACACTCATTGTCCATTTCAGCTCCACTCACCATAGATGCACTTTGTAGTTTTGCTTCTCTGTATACATTGCAGTGATAAACAGAGTGAACAGTGACACCGACATGGTGGTGGTGTGGTTCATCTGTTGCCGCAAAGCTTGTGTAGGTCCTCTAGTCCTTCATTGGTGACACTGTCGGCACTATTTTCACTCCAGCAGTGACACTGAGGTGTTTAAAACATCAGTAGCTCTGCTGTGTCTTATCCACTAACACACCACCACCACAACAGTGTCACTACAATGCTGAGAATGATTCATCACCAAAAATAATACCTGTCTAAGAGGTCCTGATCATTGAACGTGAAAGGCTAATAAAGTATACAGAGAAACAGATGGACTACAGTCTGTAATCGTAGAACTACAAAGTGCACCTATATGGTCAGTGGAGCTGATAAGAAGACAGTGAGTATATATAGAAGGAGGTGGTTACAATGTTATGGCAGTGTATCACTGTGACTTTTTCCTGGAGAGGTCTTTGTTTTCACCAGTCAGTCACAAACTTTCACTTATTTTACCACAGTCCAGTAAGATTATGCACATCAGTGCAGAGGATATCCTTTGTTGGACTGATTTGCACTGAATAATCCTTACATTTTTGTTGCATTTTGGTGTGGTTTTACACACACATGTACGGACAATTTAGACTACCCAATTCACCTGACCTCCATGTTTTTGGACTGTGGGAGGAAACCTGCGACCCCGGAGGAAACCCACGCAGACGATGTCATCCCATTGTTCTCTATTAAATGTCATTGCCATTGCATTTTCTATTCTCTCTTGTTTAAGGTATGTACAGCTCTATTTTGATGTGCAAATAAAGAGTTCATTTGCAAAAACATATATTCCAATTTCTGAGATAATTTGAAAATATCTGTTGCTCTTTACTTGGCTGTAAATTTCATGGTGACTGGAACAAAAGAAGTGACCCAAAATGACTTAAAAAGCCTTGTCCCATTTATGTCCATTAAAACAAAAATATTTTTTCTTTCTCCTGTAAAGTTATAATTTTGGAGGATATTGGTTTTTGCAAACAAACTTTTCAAATATTATTGTGTGATTGTTATAGCTGTTTGTTTAGATTAGATTCAACTTTTGCCAATGTGCACACAACTGAATTTGACCTCCGCATTTAACTCATCCATGCAGTGAAACAGACACACAAGTGAACACACTAGGCTGTGAACGTGCCCAAAGCAATGGGCAGCTCTATCCAGTATGCTGTGATAGTCAGTAATACCATTCAAAATATTGCAGTTACCACTGCTGACATGTTGCTTATCTCTCTCCTATTAATCCCAAACCCACTCTGTTCACTTTGGGTAACATTCTCCATCGTCTCCGTCATCGTTGGGAGTCACTGGATTCATGGCATTGTGGAATGTCAACTTAGACACTATTTCCATGTTTATCCTTGTTGACTGTATTGGCTTTTCAGTTAACTTTTCTGCTCAAATTTTATATGCATTTGTGACCCCGCCAGGGAAAACCAGGCCAAAGTCACTGGGCAACTTATTGAGATATCGTGTCAATATCGTGTCACTCACATTAGCGACAAAACTTAGCCACTCTGTATTATTTATGTAAACGAAAGATAATAATCTCAGATATCTATCGGAGTACATATTTTGATCAAAAACAAAAAAAATCACAAAAAAAGTTGTTTTGAGAAAAACAAATTTTGGAAAAAAAAAAAAGATTTTGACCTGGTTTTCCCTGGCGGGGTCACATTTGTATCCACAAGAAGCCTATGCTAATGAAAAGGCCGTAGAAGCACTTTTCTCATTGGGATATCCCATTTTCCAAGGCGCTGTGTCAACTATACTTGGGGTGGTAGTGCTTTCGGCTTCAAAGAACTATATTTTCCTAACTTTTTTTTAAGATTTTTAATAATGTTTTTGGTCATCTTATTTGGACTCTTCCATGGCATCACTTTCATTCCAGTATTTTTAACATTCTTTGAAATGTGTGGTGAAATGTTGGCTAAAATCGACAAGGATAAGCAAAGTCTTGATGTCCAAGCCATAGGAAATAGCCATGACAGGAAAGTTCAATCCAAAACAAAAGACAGTGACCTAAAAGAGAAGCAAGCTTACTACTACCACACCTTTTTGTCTGATGATCATGAATCATGTCTCTCAAAACCCAGTCCAGCCATCTGAAGTCTAACTGGAAATGATTATCATAGCCAAAATAACCAGATGAGCATGATAAGCACCTTTCCAATGTTCACAGTGGATAGTCAGACTTACGCTCTTCACATGTACACAGCATATGATGCAATGTTTACTCAGAAATCTCACTGGGATCTGATGAGCAGAAATGTGCTGGAAATATTCATGATATTCCATCTTTTTTCATAATTACATTTGAATCATAATGCAGTTTATATCACAGCTACATATTACTTACATCTTTATCACAAACAAAGCATCTAGACAGATTAACTTAACTGTAAATTCTAAGGATGCACTGATCCAACTTTTTCAGTTGATACCCATTACCGAACCAACAACACTTTTGAGTTAATGAACTGTATAACCAAGGGCCACAAGTGGCTCAGCAGGTTAAGACCCATTGGCTAATACATTAAGACCAGAGGATTGCAAGTTCGAATTCCAGTCATGCTGTTTGACATTGACAACTGGGGCCCGAGGGAGCAAATATTGGCTGTGCTCTCTCTGGGCAGGTAGATGGTGTTCTCTCCCCATTACTTTCACACTACAATGTCTACTTACTGGTCCATTGGAGCTGGGGATCCTGCGCTTTCCTCCAAGCGTGTTGGCTCCCCAGTGACAGTATATCAGCGGTAGTTGGGAAAAGAGGCGGTGGCCGCTTCACACGCATCAGAGGCTTGTGCTTGTCTTCACTGTCGGGGACATTCCAAAGTGATGGGGAGAGCCCCTAGCAGATGGGATAGCTTAATTGGCTGCTACTACATAGGGAGGGGAAAAGTAGGCTAAAATACTAGGAAAATAAAATAAACTGTATAACCTCATCATTAAAGAATCAGGATTTAATAACTTAAGGAACCAGGATTGATTTAAACATTACTTTATTAACTTTGTAAAACAAAATATAACAACTGAACACATAGATATACATGTACCAAAATGCTATTTTTGTCACTAAAATAACGACCAGTTGTGTAGGACCTTGGCACAGCATTCAAATTTAAAATAAAAGGGGCATATCTCAAATAAAATAAAATGTGTCCAGCAAAACTGAAAATAAACAAATATTAATCAATCTAATTTGTTCATATTTTGCATAAACAGTAATTGTAAATAAAATGTAACAGCTTATCCTGGGAATAAACAAATAACTTGGTCAAAAATACAAGCAGTAATCAAACATTGTACATATATAAATATCGCAAATGAATGAAGTGAATGATTTGGTACCATAGAGCATCCTAATTTTCCTATACCTGATACAGCATTTTGCTAATATCAGGACCAATATCTAAACCTAATATTAGATTAGTGCATCCCTTTTGAGCCACATGTAATCCTTGTATCTACACTCATTGTCCACTTTATCAGCTCCACTAACCATACAGGCACACTTTGTAGTTGTATAATTACAGAGTGTAGTCTATCTGTTTCTCTGTATACTTCGTTTCCATGTATTCACTGTTCCAAGTTTTAGAGTTTTATAAATGATCAATATAAATAATTTTTTATACATATAATACTGCATAATTATACATTTTCATTTATTTGCTGATTATTATATTATATTATATTATTTTCATTTATTTGCCTCATCAAGTCACACAAAAACAGCATAAAACATACATTATAAATAGCAATATATTCAAACAATATTATGATTTCTCTGAAAAAAAAGGAATATGGCCTTTTATAATACTTTGGAGAATTACTGTATGGTTGTCAACACCTGTAACATGCATGATGGCAGAGCATGTGTTCATATTCTAGAACCTTCCAAACTTCCCCTTGTGCTGTTAAACAAATGTTCCAGCAAATCACATTCCTGGTACATTCCTGTCAGGCAAGCCTCATGGTCTTACTTCAAAAGAACAGTCTGAATGAGGATTAGCAGATTGGTTTTCAGCTCTTACATTATTGTGTTTACTTCCACAGTGCCTATAATCTGTCTTTTGCTGCACATGCCTCATATTTGCATAAGTACCTGGATTTGTGAGCCATTCAAAGTATGTAGTGCCTCGCTAAAAAAATCAATATTGCAAAAAGGTTTATTTGTGTTCATAATGTAATTAAAAAGTTAAATTGTCATATATTTTACATTCATTACATGTAAAGTGACATTTTTAATGTTGATACTGTTTGTATAGTAATTTACTCAAATTCCAAAAGAAATATTCTAATAATTTGAGATATAAGACATACTCCTCAACAATAAAAAAGACATGTTAGATATGTAATATGTGACTTTACATGTAATTAATATGAAATAAGCTCCCTGGACAGAAAAATAGTCAACTTGCATGTTTAAGGTGGTAATAACTTCAGGCTCCTGCAGATGGTGCTGCGTGAAGATGATCAGGCTATAAATACCAGCGGGATGTGTGACGGGATTCAAAGATTGAGACGAGGTGATACAGAATTTCATGTAGACTGAGATTATTACTACTGCTGATAGGCCTGTGTGACCATACACTTTCGTACACCTGCAAATTCTGCCACTACCTTCACACTATGACCTTTGGCACCCAGATGCAATCACTCCTGTTTGACAATCAATAACATCTGCTTCTCATTTTCCACACACTGAATGAGGCATTCACTGCACTGTATCACCTCTTCTCAATCTATGAATCCCATCACACACACTGCAGGTATTTATAGCCTTATCATCCTTGTGTAACAACATCTGCAGAAGCCTGAATTTACTACAACCTTAAACATACAAGGTGACAATTTTTTGTCTGTGGAGCTTATGACAGTTTATATTTTTGAAATGCATTTAGAACAGCAATGAATGCATTAGTATGCACTAGTATAAGTGGAGCCCTCTGTGTTCAAATAAACTTAACATGTGCTACTATAACAAGTGTAACTTTATTACTTTATTATTTGGTTATGTGAAATTCCTAACAGCAACCAAGACAAAGCAAAACAACACTGCATGAGACAACTATAAATAGTTCTCAACAAACTGTTATGGAAGAGAAAAAATAGTATTTACACAAAAATAGGTTTGTAACAATACCAGAATTTTGACTATCAAGTGTAGTATCACAATATTAATATCAACTATATACTTGGACTTTAATTAAAAGCCCTCATCACTGTCTTTAACATAACTTGTTTATTTGACAGAACACACATTTCTACATTTTTACAGTTTCACTAAAAATAACTTTAACTTGTCTGTTGTTTTATAAATGCAATCTCTGTAATCCATACAGTACTCTCAGTTGTATGCAAAATACTGTGTTAAATTGGTGCAGTTTATTTGGGCCCCGAGTGGCTCAGCGGGCAAAGCCGCTACCACTATGACCCGAGGATCGCGAGTTCGAATCCCAGTCATGCTGTTTGCCATCAACAGCCGGGGCCCAAGAGAGCAAAAATTGGCAGTGCTCTCTCTGGGCGGGTAGGGTGCTCTCACTGTCCTTATCACTTTCACATTGCAATGTCCGCTGGCTCAGGCGTCTACTGATTGGTCCAATCGGAACTGGGGACCCTGTGTGCCTTCCTCAGAGCGCGTTAGGCTTTACAGTGATGGTGTATCAGCAGTGGTTTGAAAAGAAGCGGTGGCTGCATCACACGCAATGGAGGAGGCTTGTGCTTGCCTGCACCCTCCTAGAGTCAGAGACATTGCAAAGTGATGGGGAGAGGCCTTACGGAGGCGATGGGCTAATTGGCTACCACTACATTGGGAAGGGGATAAAAATTGGCAAAAACCTAGCAATAAATAAATATTATTATTATTATTATTATTATTATTATTATTATTAAGTATTGAAATGTTACAATACTTTCAAATCTTGGTACAAGTCTACAAAGAAGTGTTAATTAAATTAGAGATATACATCATTTATACATTCACTGGTTTCTCTGAGAAGCAAAATCAGTGAGGACACAGTGCTGTTAGGGTCAAGTAAAGTAACAACTGGAATGTTCACACCAATTTCCTGAAACACTCGATTTTGCATCGTCATGGCCATCATTGAATCAATGCCCACTTTAGCAAGGACAGTTTCATCTTCAAGCTCACCTATGTCAACCGAGCAAATGTCACTGAGCATGTGTCTTACATAGACATCAAAAGAAGACTGTACATCTTTCCTAGGCTCACTCACTATTTCATCTGCAAGCTCTTCCTCAACCAAAGCAGTCAGTCTCGCTTTTAAAGAGGCATTTTGAGAAAGAACATTGTTCTTCAAGTTTCTGAAGTTGAATTTGCATACAACTTGCTGAGGCTTGTTCAGCAATAAGCAGTGCTTTAGAGCTTCGTGGATTTCTGGCGTTTCCATAACCATCAAGCCTTTGGCTTGCAGGAATTTTTGGAAATCCTCTTTGTTCAGCAGAAGGCCCAGTTTAAGAGGTCCCCAATTGATGGACTGTCCAGCAAGTCCAATGTTATGTCTGTAATGGCACAACGTATCTAGAAATGAGTTGGCTGCTGCATAGTTGGCCTGAGATGCATTGCCGATGAAAGAGGAGATGGATGAGTAACATACAAAGTAATCAACTTTGCTGTTCAGAGTTGCATAGTGGAGGTTCAATGCACCATTGACTTTAGGTCTTAAGACTTTCTCAAAGAGAGACTTGTCAAGGGTTTCCAGTAACCCATCGTGCAGCACAGCAGCACTGTGGAACACTCCTTTTACTGGACAAGAAGGAAACGTTTCTCCAATGATTCTGAATGCCTCTAATACCTGACCTGACACAGAAACATCACACTGAAGGGTGATGATTCTTACTCCATATCTTCTCTGCAGGTTGCTGATTTGTAGTTGTGTGTCCTCAGATGAAGCACTCCTTGAGAGTGTAGCAATACACCTTCCACCCCAGTGGGAAATGAACTTGACCGTTTCAAGTCCCAAACCAGACAGACCACCTGACACTATGTACACACCTGTGTTTGTGAAAAGTTGCTTTGGCTTGGGTTGCAAGTTGACTTGAGGAATGACAGACATGCAATCACTGTTACCAAGAACAATCAAGGACACTCTTCTGGTGCTAAAATAAGAGCCAACATCTGGTGCCTGCTGACCCATGGCTTGGAAGACGTTGCTACGTAGGGACAGGTATGTCTTGTCCAAGTGCATCATTTTAAGCCATCTGAATATTTGAGCATTCAGTGCCTTGAGATGAGACTTTTGGAAAACATTAGATAATTTAACAACATGGAGGCACAGGCTCTCACTATCACTCAGAATATTTGGTGAGTCTTTGTTGTCACAGACAATGAAAATATGCTTTGCATTGGCAACGCTGCCAAACTGTGCCAACCAGGACTGATCATAAGGAGGTATGAGGACAAAAACAGGACACTGTCCTATATTTCGGATGAGTCCAGACAGTTCCCTCTCTATGAAAACATTCCATCCTGACTTGTTTGCTGTGAAGGACAACACCTTCATGATAGCCGAGTCTAGAACAGTGGAGAACATGGCTAATGTTTTATTTTGCTTGACCTTCAGTAAGGCACTGCTCAAGACCTCCCAGGCAAGAATAAAGTAAGACACACAGGGGATGTCCTTGAAAAATGGAAGCCTCTTTGTTTTGTAGCAGGCATTCTCTGGAAGGACTATTCTGGAGGATGCTACAGTTGGGTAACAAGAGACAATATGGTCTCCCACTTTCAGCTTTCGAACACCCTTCCCCACAGCTGTGACAATGCCACTGAAGTCAAGAGCTAAAAGTTTGTGGCTTTCAGAAGTGTACTTGTGCCAGTATATTGTCTGACCAGCTTTAAGGTCAGATGTGCTAACTGGAAAGTAGTCTGATGAGTGCACACATATTTTACTGAGCTGGATCTCCACGTTTTTTCCATCAGTTGGTTCAACTGCACTATGTGAGGGTACAGCTGACAAATCTTCCATTCTGTAGGGGTCGGCTGTCTGCAGAGTGAAGCAGTCAGGTGGTAAAAAATTCTTGCCTTCTGATGTAACGTTAATGGGTGTATGTGTTATCACCGTGGATTGAACCTGGCCTTTGCTTATCACAACCTCTGGATATTCCTGACTTTTATAGGCACAAATCACACTCACTAATGCTTCTATGTCCTCACTTGACACTGTGGAAAGGTCAATCAGCTGAAAAGAGATTTCCGACAACTCAGCAGCACAGGCCCTTGTCAAGCCAGACAGCACAAATCCAGGACTAATATGATCAACAGTACTCTCAGATGATCTGTATGTTACAATATGAACAGTCCGCAAGTGCTTGCACTTCCTCACAGTCAAAATCACTTGACGGTAAAGCTCACAAATGTCAACTAAGTGCTCTAGAGCTGTCTGAGGTGTGACATGACTCAGATTTTGAGATCTCCAGATGAACAGAATTTTCTCAGTTGTGCTCTGATCAGACTGTAATAGCAAATTTGAAACTTGTGAAGGAGACCAATTGACATCCGCAAGAGAAAAAAATACTGATGACGGATGCAGGTATGGCTTCAAAGCACTAGCAATACCTAAAGTATCCTCAAAGACAACAGCTTTTGGATTGCTGTAAATGCTGGTTTTTGCAGAAGCAGGGAATCTTTTATTGTGAAAGAAGTATGAGCCAATACTTTGCACACTGTCTCCTAGAAATGTGATTCTGACCTGCTTCAGTTCAATCAAGACATGTCCTTTTTTGTCTGTGAAACAACCACACACCTCAAAGTATTCTGGCATCTCCTGAGTCACTCTCATATATATGATCACTTCCTTACACAGAGATGCAGATATTACCATGCCACCAATTGCAGAGGGAAATCCCTGTCTGATAGTGCTGTTACTGAAGCCTAAAGCTGAGGTCATCTGTAGAAAATAGTCTAATACCACTGGATGCAAGCAATACTCATATATCTGGCCAAGCAATTCATCTGGGATCTTAACAGTGGCCACTGCTTCCTTGAATTCCTCCCCATAGTGGATGTTGCCTAGCTGTCGAAAGGTGGGCCCATACTCAAATCCGGCCTGATTAAGCATGGTATAGACTTGCTCCTCTAGTATAACTGATGAACATCTCTTTGAGATTACATCCAAGAGAATGGCATGGTGCTCAATCATAGCCGGTTCTCTTGTATACATAATGGTGCCTGATGCATGCACTGCAGCTGAGGACTGTATCTGAAACTGAACCTTTTCTTCAGATGGCTCAAGTTGTACTGTCAGTAAATGAGAGCTCTTATTAAGAATGAGTAAGGTCTGAAAGTTGATAGTGAGTTCCAGTGAACAAAGAGGCATCTTTGGAATAACAGCTTCCATGACCGATGCAAAAGCTAGTTCAACGTACAAGGCACCTGGAGCGACGACTACACCATTGTTCTTATGCTCCCAAATGTAGGAAGCGGCTTCTACTGACAGATGGCATTTGAGCATTCTGTTGTTTCGTTTATTGGGGCTTATTAGTGGATGAGGGCAGCAAGCCACCACCTCATTACCTTGTCTCACTTCTTCAAAATACACCTCTTTCTTAAGACAGTCAAACTGATAAATGGGATAAGAAGACGGTGGGGATTCAAATCCACTGTAGAACTGATCCCAGTCTAAATTGAATCCAAGCTCAAAGAGCTTGGACACAGCAGTAAGCATTGTCTCATGATCTTTGTCTGGCTGGACTGAGGAAAGCACCACTGTGTCATTTCCCAACGTTTCCATGATGTTTCTCTGCAGGGCCCTTCTTGGGCCAATTTCAACAAAGACTGCATTCTTTTTATTGGTGGCCACTGCTTTCACAGCTTGTTCAAATGCAACAGGGTTTCGGATATTTCTTGCCCAGTAATCTCCGGTTACAAAGTCCCCTATACAACAAGCCTTTCCAGTGACTGTAGAAAATAGCTCACACTCCATTTCATGTTGATGTAAAGACCCTATGCTGTCTTTAATTTGACTGAGTATTGGATCCATCATATGACTGTGGTAGGCAGCAGGAACATCCAAAACATGAAGGAACAGGTTGTTGGCCTTAAATGACATCTTCAACATTTGGTGCACACTTTCAACTGCATCATTCTCACCTGAAAGTACACATGACATGGGACTGTTCACAGCAGCTAAGCTAAGTTTTCCAGTGTGTGTTGAAAGAAGCTTTACAATCTCTGACACAGCTAGGTTACCAACAACTAGCATTTTCCCTCCAGTCACTTTCCCCTGCAGAACACTTCGATGATAGATCACTTTCACGGCATCTTCAAGAGACAACAGTCCAGAGCAACAGGCAGCAGCAACCTCACCAACAGAATGCCCAAGAACAGCAACAGGCCTAATGCCCCAGTGCTTTAGCAGGTTAGCTGTGGCAACCTGAGTGGCAAAAAGAAGGGGCTGTACAATGTCTGGCTTTGACAAATCATCACCGTCAATGCTGTTGATCTTTTCTAAAATACTCATGCGTCTAAATGTCTGAAAGCAGTTCTCTACCTCTCTGACAGTTTCTCTGAAAACAGGCTCCTCTTCCAGAAGCTGCTTGCACATGCCTCTGTAAGTAACACCATTTCCACAGAACACAAAGACAACCATGACATCTGGTTTCACTGGGACAATTTGTTTATTCAGACTAGATTTCAGCTGCTCCTCTAAATCTGAAAGAGAAGCCGTAACAAACGCTTTCCTGTATTTATGCTTTGTGTGACTTCTTCTGCATGCTGATGTGTACAAAAGAGTTCTGATGTCAGTTTTCTTGTCTGTGCTGATCCGTTGATATGTGTCAGCAATGCACATCTCAAGGGACTTACTTGAGGCAGCAGACAATAGAAACAATTTCACTGAATTGAGAGTGTTTAAGCAAGTGACTGTAGCTTGGTTATACTCTCTGATGATGGCATGTGCATTAGTGCCACCAAATCCAAAACTATTTATTCCAGCCACCCTGGCACCACTAAAATGCCATTTCTCAGTCTTGGTGGGGATTTTTAGGTTGAGAGCTTGGACGTCTATACTTGAGCTTTCTTCAGAGTAGAAGACTGAAGGAACTATAGTTTCATGTTTCATCATGAGGAGAACCTTAATGAGTCCTGCTACTCCAGCTGCTGATTCTGTATGGCCAATATTACTCTTAACAGAACCAATACAGAGTGGACCTAACTCTGTAGGTCTTGCTTTGGCAATGACATTTGAAATGCTACCTGCTTCTACTCGATCTCCCACTGGAGTCCCTGTCCCATGAGCCTCTATGTACTGGACGTCAGACAGGTAGGTCTTTGCAGAGTAGATTCTACTGAGCAGCTCCTCTTGCTGGTCCATGGATGGCTTTGTCATAGGAGTGACAGCACGACCATCTTGGTTCACTGCAGTTTTGCATATAATGCCCCAAATGTGGTCATGGTCTTGTAGAGCCTGTTAGAACATGCAGTATGTGGATTAATATATAAAGCTGCATATAGAAACCTCTCAAAGAAAGTTAGAATTCGTACTTGAAACTTCTCAGTAGAGATAGATGTTATTTTAAATATTTTGAAACAAAGAAAATATGTAGGTTTTTTGTAGTATACGTAGTTACAACAGTAGGATATTTGGTGAACATTTCTATCTATCAACCCCGTATATAGGGGTGGCATTGTGGCTTAATGGTTAGCATGTTTGTCTCTCTGTGCTGGGGGTCTTGGGTTTCACTATGCCTTTGCATATAATGCCCCAAATGTGGTCAAAGTCATTAACAGCCTAAAATGAATAAAATAAATCACCAACTTAACAGCATATCGTCTCAGAATTCATTACATATTAAATATAACAATATATTTAAAATATACTTGCTTTTTTCAGAGGCTTTAGCAGAACAATACCACAGCCTTCTCCTCTTCCATATCCATCTGCTGTTTTGGAGAATGGTTTACTAGTGCCTCCAGGTGAGATCATTTTTGCTTTGCTCAGAGTCACAAAGACTCGTGGCTCAAGAATGCAGCTAACACCTCCACAAAGAGCCATTTCACAATCACCTAGTGAAAAAGGAAACCAATGAATGTTCAGACTCAGCTGATTTTTAAGAAACCATACGTTTGCTGTTTGTAGTCTCATGATCTGTAACTCACTGGGATAAATTATTTATCTAATTTCATTAAAAGAATAATTTAAATATCTACCCTCATTGGCCACTACATACTCATTGTCCATTAGACACAACCAGCTTGTTGGTCCACCTTGTTTATGCAAAGTCTGAGACTGCAGCTCATCTGTTGCTGCACAGTTTATGTTGGTCCTCTAGTCCTTCATTGGTGGATGCCGTTGGCTGCTTGGTGCCCTGTTTTCACTCCTGAAGTGACACTGAGGTGTTTAAATACATCAGCAGCTCTGCTGTGTTTGATCCACTCATTCCAGCACACCCTTACACACCCCCACCTAACTGCACTGCTAAGAATGATCCACCACTCAAATAATACCTGCTCTGTGATGGTCCTGTGGGTTGACCATTGAAGAACAGGGTGAACAAAGCACACTGAGAAACAGATGGACTACTGTCTGTAATTGTAGAACTACAAAGTGCAGCTATATGGTCAGTGGAGCTGATAAAATGGACAATGAATGTAGGTACAAGCTATGTGTACCAAATGAAGGGACAAGTGAGTGTACATAGTAATAGAACACATAATGAGAAGAAGTAAAAAAAGGATGTATTAATCACTCCTGACAATTGCTTTATCTCTGTCCTTTGGTACCTCTTGGATTACCATCTAAATGAAATATATACACTAACACTCCATCTTGCTAACTGGATCGTCATGCAAGGGATATGTGAATCAGAACACACCATCATGCTACTTTGTTTTTAAGGAAACAAACAGACATTAGGGGGCCAATGTTTAGAACAGTGATCCTCACTATTTTTTTCAAAAGAGCCATATTGACAGATCAAAGTCAAGGAGAGAGCCACAATATCACCCAACGTCACTCAAATAATGAAAAAAAAATAAACAACCCACCTATGGACTAAACCTTTGCTCACTGAATATATTGCTCTAGCTAGAGTCGCTGCTGCCATGTAGCCACCCTGCTGCAGGGTTGCCAGGTCCAACAAAAATATCCAGCCTAAAGTCAGTCTAAAACCCGCCCTTTAGAAGCTTAAACTAGCCCAGAATATGTCTGTCACTCGTTTGAAGCGAATGGCAAAACAACTGTGTACGAGTGTACGACTTAGTATTTTGTTTATAAGGGATTTATTATCAGTATTGCTGTTTATCTTAAAGTCATTAATAATATGGTTAAATGAGTGTTTTATTAGTTCTTTTATAAGTGTTAAACCGTGAACCTGGCAACAGCAGAGTCTCGTGCAGCCTGCTGTTGGAAACAGTGCCTGTGTTGCCAGGTTCCATAGTATCCCTGATTTGGAAACAACTTTAATTGAGGCAAAATGAGAGGGCAAGTGCTTGGATGTAAAGCGCATTACAGCATGCTTTAAAAATACTTTGGCTGTGCTGACGTACTTTCGTAACTGGTCACGAGAGCCACCAATAAAGCACGGCGAGCCGCATGTGGCACGGGAGCCGCGCAATGAGTATCCCTGGTTTAGAATATCATTTGCTCTTATGGTCGAAATTACATATAATAAGTGTAACAATTCCATCAGCAGTAGTGGTAGTATGTTAAAAAACATTACCTTGTCTGATTGCCTGGCAAGCAGAGTGGAGAGCAACTAAAGATGAAGAGCAGGCACTATCAATGGCAAAAGAAGGTCCAGTGAGGTTGAAGGTGTAGGAGATCCTGTTGGCAGCTATACTCATAGCTGTCCCAGTGCCATTCAGGTGGGTTATAGTACTAGGACTATTGTTCAATAGTGTTTCATAGTCTCGGTTCATGAGCCCTGAAAAACAAACATCAGAAACAGCCCATTACTTGGAATTAAATATATTTTTTAATGTTTTTGCCTTCTCATGTAAACACTTTGGCCATTCTTTTTTTGGCAATATCATGATGTTCACTAAATATTTGATGGTTGTATTACCTATATAAACACCTGTCCTGGAGCCACTGACTTTTTCCATTGGAATCCCAGAATTTTCCAGTGCTCTGTAGGAACACAGTAGAAGCAGCTTCTGCTGGGGGTCCATAAAGTTAGCTTCATCTTCTGAGATGCCAAAAAACTTGTGATCAAACTCATTAAACCTGTTGGAAGACATGCTTATATTAATATCATTATTTCCTGCAACTGAAAAAAAAATCCCAACTGTAAACATGCCAAATAATCCATTAAGCTAAATATTCCATCCATTATCTCACCTGCTTCCATATCAGGGTCGTGGTTTCATGCTAAATATGATAAACAATAATAATTTGCAATTCTGCCTCATATTTGTAATTCTGTTGAGTTTTAACAAGCTGTAGTGGCTGCAAATTTGTCCATGTGTGTTGGATTTGTAACAGAACATTGTGACTTGGATGTAAATTCTATGGAACTGTAAATTGTATAATCTAAAATAAAACCTATAACATATAATAAATAATATACTGTATTATATAATGTATAATAATGTGAAATATAACAAAATTTTATATGAACACACCCATGTGAAAATACAGTATTCTATTTACATAAAGTATATTATAAAATGAGTAAATAAAATAGGCCATGCTAACATTATTTTGGAACAACTAATTTGTACTAATTTACAAATAATGTGTAATTAACATAATATTAGGTCACACTTAACACATGCTGATTATACTGCCATATGCTATTTTTGCATTTCTTTTAATATAAATTAAGTGTATTAGTCTGTACTGCCCAACTGAACACTTAAAACATTAATAATGTGTATCATTCTTGTAATAATGTGATTTCTGAGCATAGTGGGTTGCAATAACATTTATGTTTTAAATAAATTCATATTAATAATAATAATAAAAAAAAACTAGTATACTTAGCACAGCCATATCAGAATATTATCACCACCCCTGGTTTGGAATTGTCACAGATGCCACGTGACAGAGTTTACTGCATGTATCAATAAGTGAGCACACCAGTCAGCTCTAGCAGAGTATAAAAATCATCATGTGCAAAGGACATGATGTGACTGATGTCCAAAAGGGCATGATAATTGGGTACCAGGTGAAGAGTGGTAGCATCTCAGAACCACTAACTTTGTGGGATGTTCTAGAGCTGCTGTAGTGAAGGTGTATTTAGAATGGACTTCTCCTACATAAAGTGCCTGCCAATGGCATAACAGTGGTGCCCTATGGGTCACTGATACCAGAAGGGAACAATGACTCAAGTGAGTGGTACACAATCACATCACAGTACACCAGTTAACCACAATAATGAAGCAGTGAATAAAGTTAGAGATCACCACTGAGTGAACACATCTGGGCCTGCAAAGCTGACATATGGTTAAGGGGATGTGACTGTGTATTAAGCATATATTATTGTGACTCAATATTACATACACATTAGTAGTGATTTAGTACAAATGAGTGGCTCCAAAATAACATAACTTGAGCTTTTTTGCTGTTATGAGAAATGTTTTAACATATTGTACATCACAATATTTTTACAACAACAATAAGAAGAATTAAATACCCCTCTATGAAAGCTGCTTGGGAAGTCTGTGTTTTCCCAAGAGCTCTGTCATCAGGATCATACCAGTGTGTTAAGTCAAATCTCTCCTCTGGAATCACCTTAGCACAATTTTTCCCATCAACAAGAACTTTCCAGAAGTTGTCAAGGCCCTCACCTGTGAGCAAACCACATACTTTATAAATATTTACAGTAGAGGACACTCTCAAGAAGAAACCTTTGAAAGAATGAGCACTTACCTCCTGGGAAGTTGCACCCAATGCCTACAACAGCTATATCTTCACCCATGTTGGTTATCACACTTGGCCAAGGACGAGAAAAAGATCTGAGTGAGGGATCTATAAGGTTTCCAAGTAAAACATTTTAAGAGTGGGAGTGTTCATGACCATGTCAGCTCTCCAAAGCATCCTTAATGCCTTTATAAAGCTTTCCAAGGTAGAGGGAAATGTTTAAACAAAAGCCTCTTTTGAGAACTGGGTATTTAGTTACATTTAATACTCCTTATGTACCCCACAATTAAGGTGGTCTGAAACAAAAGCCAGTAATTGCACGGTTGGGCCTAGAAGAAAATAAGGTAGTAACCGAGTACTTCCTAAGGTTTAGAGCTTTAATGTTGACATGCACCATTGAGGAGAAAACAGTCAACCGAAGAACTGAATGATAAACATTTAAATTGGAGAACGTATACTCAGTAATAATCTGCTTCTCAAGCTTCAGAACTTTCATTAAATCCGCATGAAATAAACTGGACCCGCTGTTAAAACACTCCTTCCATTATTCCAAGGTAACTTGATATACTAACATTCAAGTTTTTTGCTAAAATGTGCTAAAATTAGTGACCTACTATAAATAGGAAAAATGAGACTCCCAGTGTTGGAATTCTTAGTATTAGTTTACACTTTATTGGTTCATTGTCCATTTTTATTGGGCAAAGACGGCTCACTGAGTAATCCCCAAAAACATCTTTACAAACACTTATATACAGTGTTGCCATCACAAACTCGCCACAGTGAATGAGGCAACCACATGGTTTTGAAACTTTCAACAGCATCATGACAAATAATACACAAATAAATAAATCACTTAATAAAATCATTTAAAAATCTGGTTTGTGTATAGAGTCGCATCTAATAATTAGAATCTCAAGAAAATGTTCATTGTTATTCATAATTTAATTCAAGAAGGTAAAATATATTTCATATTCATTCCATGTAAAGTAACTATTTGTTTAGGCTTGAAAGATCTGTGTGTAATGAATATAAAATACATGACAGCTGACCTGTTTGAATTAACCCTCTATGGTACCACGTTGCCTCCAGGCAACAAAGTCTGTTTTAGCTTTTTTAAATAAAATGAGACACCCATTAAATTGGTCAGTGCTATCTGCGGGAAGGGGAACTCCAATACTAACCAATGAAAATGCAAAAAAGTGGTCACGTGTCCCACAGGTGGCCATTTTGCTTCTTCTTTCAGCACATGTGAAGACATCACAAAGCACTGTATTTTCTTAAATAAAAAGTGCATTTTCTACATATTTTCAACAAGATAATCACCTTCAAAAAA
>BRDA01001199.1:3536-14909 GCA_036984385.1 Crenuchus spilurus | reverse complement strand
AGCATAAGTGTGGTGAAGTACTTGCATATTAACACATTGCATAAGCACATAAAGTGCTTTCTCATAATCAACCCCCTGACCAACCAACACACAAACACAACGTTTTCAACCATTATTTACTATTTCTCTTTGCAGGGGTAATGCTACATTAAACAAATTATGCTGCATATCACTTCTCAGTCCCTCACAAAAAAAAAACAGTTTTCAAATATGATCATGTTCTTTTTCCATGAAGGTGCATATGTAATCTTTTCTCCTTCCAAAATAAACTGTATCAGAAGTTTCCCACTGCAATATGAATGTGCAGTTGAATAGGGTCAGTTGAGTGTAGATATAGGGTACCTAGTGAAGTGCCCAGAGAGTTAACAAATAACGTGGGGAAAAATGGTAGTGCACATTTTTGTTCCTATATACACATATATGTGGACAAAGTCATTATTTGGACATTATGTAGATATGAGCCCAAAGGACATGGATAAATATAAACACACTCATATACTCTTACCATGTTTATTGTGAAAAAATGAATATGAAGAGATGTGAGATGTTCTCCATCTTGAGGACAGATGGCACACACTTGGTTCTGGGATTTCATCAGCAGCTAATGTGGGCAGAAGTCTGTTCAATAGCTCATTCGCTCCACTCAGTTTCAGTTCTGACAGGCCCAAGTCCTTAAGGTTTAGTTTAGGCTGCGAGAAAAAAAAAGTGTCAAAAATACAAAATCCTTGAGAGAATATGCAAAATACTACTGCTCTTACAAGTACATGTAAAAGGAAATGCTTCCATTGCTGCTGTCAGGTCGATATATATTAAAATCTATTACACAAATTGATCATATTTCTACTTATACTGGGTGAAATGGTTTGTTTTCCTCATTTGTTAATATATTCAACACAAAAGAGCCCTCTATTAACATCTTCTGCTTCACCAGTCTTATAGTGTATGATCAATTTCCAGTCCAAGAGACTGTATTTTGCATAGATCTGTAGATATATTTCTTGATGCCCCTCAGCCAAGAAGAGCTTTTACAGCTTATTAGGACCATGACTTGTTTGACATATGTCAAATACAGATTTAATTTACACAAACTGCTGCCTGCCTACCTGTCCTTCAGTCCGGTTGAGAAGTATGTCATACTCTGATGAAATGTCTCTCTGTAGACTCTGAACTGAAGCAGTAGCAGCAGAACTGGCTGAAGTTTTCAAGGAGTGCAGGGCATTGATAATGTGGGTCAATGGCACAGTTACCTGAGGGACAAATAACGTCATAAATCCATCAAACCATAAAACACATGTCTAAGAGAATACAAGACAAGCAGAAGCATTTTATAAATATACTGAAAAAGCTCCACTGAATATATAATTATGACAAAATTAACCAAATAATTATTCAGAAATGAGAAAACAAACCAAATTTTTTTTAAAAGAAGCATCTAGCACTTCCAAAATAAACTTTAAAAACTAGTGCTATGTTGTCATTCATGAGAGACATTCGTGTATATCTGGGTTAGAAATATTACAGCTTCTACTGCTGTACAGCATTATGAGTGTAAAGATGGCTAAAGAAGATAATTTCTGGAAGATCAACAAAAGCATGTCAACTACATCCATTATGCAACTGCAAGTAGCCTTTTCAGTACTTATTTGAGGATGACAGTGACGTAATCGGTCCACACTATATACTTGCTGTTTCATTCACTTGACAGGAACTGAAAACGTGTCACTGTTAGTGACTTTTACTATACACTATACATATATCCACTGATAAATAACGTGTGTGGCTTTATTACAAGTTCTATACTAACTGTATTCAGAAGTTAATTAGCTATATACTTCTGTTGTACAACATACAGTTAGCCAGGTTAGCTGTAGCACAACTCCAACAGTATTAAATACCAAACTACGTGTCTGTACTAGACTCCAGAAGCTAATAATATCTTAGTAGACCGGTTAGGATGTTGAAGTAGTCCGTGTTTATGAGATAAAGAACACAGCTAACAGTGCTAACGCTAGCTTAGCTTTCTGACGGATAATGTGTGAATATAAACTGATCTTTTTTAGTTACTGTACAGCGGTTATCTTACCTGCGGCTGAACAGACGTGGTTAAAAAGGACATTATTTAAAACTACAGGCTAATTCCCTGGTCAATACTGGACTCCCACTCTTCTGTCCTTTCGTTTCTCCTTTAATGTGCTACGGCTAACCGCTGTGAGTGCCGGTGATACACCCAAATGCAATTTTGTGCCCCTAGAGGGCGCGATTTCGCAATTTCGGTTAACATGCACTACGCAAATGACGTAAAACTGTCAATACGTACGCGCTTTATTTAGTCTATGGAAAGTTTAGCGATAAACAACAGTCGTGTTTACATTTAATGCTCATTGTATTACTTTCTGCGTGCGTCTCTCTCTCTATAGCTCCCCCCTCCGACTCTATTTCTCTCACTCTCCCCCTCCTCTCTCTTTCTCGCTTGTAGAAAAAGGAATGAAGCCGCGTCTTCTTCCTTTTACGTTACTTGCGTAGTAAATGTGAACATAAATCAGGAAATTGCGCCCTCTAAGGTTTACACAATTCAACGGTCACGGATTTCGGCTTCTGTAGCGTAGGGGCTCACTCAAACACCGACCTACAAAACCACAGCGCCACCTACTGACCAAAAGAACTCATGACACCACAGCACCCTTACAGTTTTTCTGTATATACAATTATTTTCTTTATGTAATGAACTATACAACAAATAAAGTACGACACATAAAAATAGCACTATTTACCTATTAAATATACGTAAAAAATGTACTCAACGTGTATACTAATGCATCTAAAATCTGTCATATGTTTTACTTTCATTACATGCAAAATAACATATTTAAAACATTGTTTTAATATTGGCTTACAGAAAATCAGAAATCCAGAAATGATTTGAATAGAACAGAGAAAATGATAAACAATACAAAAATATTAAACTTCTGGAAACCATGTTCATTTATACATTCAATACTTTGCTCCTGCTCCTTTACCACAAATGATTGCATCAGCTGGTGGCCATATGGTGACAGATGGTCATGTTTCAAATTATTCAAAACTATTTATTTCAATAATTACATGACATATTCTCAGACATATCATGGACACCCTTACATCAACTCCACCATATCATTTATGACTTTTAACTGCTAGAACCCCACAGAGGTAAATAATTTAGTGGAAATATCTGATTAACATCAATGGGAGGGAAAACAACCTGAAACTGTAATTATAGCACTTATGACTAAATAATATAGAACATGCTTGCAAATAAAAAAAAATAGACATCTTGCAGGTCTGTGAACCACAATTTTCTGAACCTGATAACCATCACCAGAGCACATAAAACAATCAGCCATAACATTAACACCACCTCTTTGTATCTATACTCATTCTCAGCACTGCAGTGACATTGATGTGATGGTGGTTATGTGTTACTATGCGTTGCAGTGGCACAAGAGCTGCACAGACACAGCAGTGATGCTGATATATTTAAACATCTCAATGTCTTTGCTAGACTAAGAATAGTCCACCAAGCAAAAATGTCCAGCCAAAAGTATCCTGTGAGCCACATTCTCTGAACAAAGTATACAAAGAAACAGAAGGACTACAGTCTGTAATTGTGGAACAACAAAGTGCACCTATATGCTCAGTGGAGCTGATAAAATGAACCATCAATGTACATACAAGGTGGTGGTGTTCACAGAAACAGTCCCCCAGGGAATGAACATGACCATATACAAGAGCACTGGAAGATGATATTAGTGAAACTGGCATTGACCATAACCCTGTCTGGCACGTCAGCTGCTGAAGCTGACTAGATTAAAAATATTATTTAATATATTGTCTCTATTATTATTTTTGTGACCACATTCACTTCTTCATGTGAGACATCAGGCTACCTTCACAGTATCATTAAGTTAAATTAAGCTAAACTGGATAAATAAAAAACAAATCCTCTGTGCAAGAAAGACAAATAACATAACTACACTCCATTAATGAAACGCTTCATGAAAAAATGCATTTTGATGTTTTCACCATCATTCATGAATTGCTAAGTATAGGATGCATATGCAATGAATATTGTGAAAAAGTTTGTTTTTGTTCAAAATTCAATTCAAAAAGGTAAAGTGCTATTTATTTTGGATTAAATATATGTAAAGCAACATATTTCAAGACTTTTTGGTTTCAGTGTTGATCACTATGACTTACAGCTCAAGCGTTGGCTGGCCAATCAAGCACAGTAATAGCATGGTCAGCAAACCATTTATCAGTTTTGACACTGTAGCAAGTGCTAGGTCTTGCTGGAAACTGAAATCAGCATCTTCATAAAGCTTGTCAACAGATGGAAGCATAAAGTGCCCTAAATCTCCTGGTAGATTACTTGTTTTAACTAGTGGACCAACACTAGCAGATGACATGGCACCTCAAACCATCACAGACTGCAGAAACCAGTGGCAGTCCTAGGTCATTTGGCGCCCTGAGAGAACAGCCTCTCCAGCGCCCCAATTCAATCAAGTGGCTTTATATTAGGAATGTGGCAGCTGAAAGCCAACAGACATTTACTGTTTGAATAGTCATTTATTCACTCAAAATAAGAATCTTATAATAATTTTAGGACTACTGATTTTTCATGATCTGTAAACCATAGTAATCAACATAAAACATCAGGCTTGAAATGTCACATTACTTTCAGTCAATAAGACATTTCCTTTTTTTAATTGAATTCTGAGCAAAAATGAACTATTATAAATTGTGATGTATGACTGTACATATAATTCATGTATCAATGAAGTGATTACTTCAGATAAACACCATTTTACTTTGCACGATAAAAGTGTATTCAGCTCTTAAAAATGTGTCCCATTAATTCCACAATTAACTACAATTCAATAGCACTCTTGGTTTTGAATGAGCAACCACCATGTGCACATTAATTATGCAGGCTAAAGTATTGTGGATAGCACGTTACTGTAAGATACTCTTCGCAAAGCTACATCTGTGCCAAATTATGCCAAATTTGACAAAAGTAATTTGCATATTACACCTATTGGAATAAGCCTAAAGGTTTATGTAACCTGATATCAGCAGTCCTGATAAGCTTATATAGGTACATTTTAGTCATTTGAACAGCACATTACAACATAAGTGTGGCATTATCTTGAAAAGTTTCATTCACAAAATGCTGCATATCCATTTGTATCAAGATTTTGAAAACAATAGCTGCTGATTCTCTAATAAAAGTGCTATTAACCATTATATACACAGTAAATCTGCCAGTGTTAAATCAACACTATTAGAGTTAAATTAACACTGAGGGTGTCAAAATGTAACACTCTCAGTGTTAATTTAACTCTAATAGTGTTGATTTAACACTGGCAGATTTACTGTGTAGTCTGATATCTGTTACATGTGTAAAGCCCATAACCAAGTACATATATGACAAAAAAAAAGAAAACTCATGAAAGTAGTCAATAAAGCATTTTGCAAGAAAAACCGCTGTCAACATTGGCACTGGCCAATTCTGTCATAAGTTATTTCAAAGATTAAAAGGTCCATCATTTAACAGAGAAAAATACATTTCAAACCCGTACTATAGTATATCATTTATCAAAGTAAAGTTCTTCAAGTTTAAATTAAAAAATAAGAGCACTACACAAGACGGAAGAATGGATGACAGGCACCTTGTAATGCTCCCTCACATTTTTACCATCACTAGGATTTCAAGAGTATCCTGTAGTTTTCAGAGTAGGTTTGTTGCTATTCAGTGGTACCTCACATAAGTCACTAGGAAGTTAAGTGCTTTTCAGTCTGATATGCATAGAAATGGTCAGCACTACAATAAAGCCATCATACACTTGAAGACAGGAATCAACCCTGGAAAGCATGAATCTCCTCTTCACTGAATCCCTGTTGCTTGATCAGCCTGAAAAAAATATAAGATACATAGTAACATGACAAAAGGTGATGTGTGGAGGCTTAAAGGATTTAAAAGACAAGTGCAGAAGACTTGGTTTTACAGCTACCTCACCAGAACACACTTTTATACTGTGGAGACAGTTGGAAGGTGTCCATCAGTGTTTGTTCTGATTAATATTGAGATGTTGCACAGCAATATATATCTATTATATGAATAGTCTATTCTATTTATCCAGTCTGATCACTTTACTAAAACACCTCTATGTATCTCCACTCACTATCCATTTTAGCTCCACTGACCATATAGGTGCACTTTGTAGTTCTGCAATTACAGACTGTAGTCCATCTGTTTCTCTGTATACTTTGCTAGTCTCTTTTCATCCTGTTCTTCAGTGGTCAGGATGTCCACAGAGCAGGAATTGTAGATCCTACTCATCACTGCAGTGACCTGATGATGTGGTGGTGGTGTTAATGTGTGTTAATGGATCAGACACAGCAGAGCTTAAACATCAGTGTCACTGCTGGAGTGGAAATAGCACACAAACCAAACAGCATCCTGTGAGCACCAGAGGACCAAAACAAACTGTGCAGCAACAGATGAGCTACTGTCTCTGACTTTACGTCCATAAGGTGGACCAACAAGGCAGATATGTCTAATAGAAGTGGACAGTGAGCTCAGTGTTTAAAATCCACTCATACCAGCACAACACACACTAACACACTTGTCAGTGTCACAGCAGTACTGAGAATTATCCACCATCCAAATAATACCTGCTCTGTGGTGGTCTAATTTGGGTCCTGATCACTGAAGAACAGGTGAAAGGAGGTTAACAAAGTATACAGAGAAACAGATGGACTACAGTCTGTAACTGAAGAACTACAAAGCATCTATATCGTCAGCGCAGCTGATAAAATGCACAAAGAGTGTAGATACACAGATGTGGTTTTAATAAGTGAGCAGACCGTATACATACTATAATTAAATACAGTTCAGTGCTACACCCTAATAGAGACATTAAAAGTATGTGTGTCCAAGTGACTAAAACAGAGAAGAGGATAAACAGAAATACTCACTGCACTGCCAACTCAGTGAAAGCAGTGGGCCCACAAACACATACTAAGCACTTGGAGTCCCCTGGTCTTTCCAAAAAACCCTGTAGCATGGCAGGTTCTACACGTCCTCTTCTGCCTGTCCATAAGCCTGTAGGCTCCGAGAGGATGTATTCAACCTGAAACCTGGCAGCAATGCAGGGTCACATTTTGTGATTTTGGGACTAAAGTAAAGATTAGTATAATGCTACTTGGGGTTGGTGAATGGCTTATACCTCTCCTCCTCTGTACACAGCTTATCCAGCTCAGAGTGCCAAAGAATGTCCCTCTCCTGACGGTTGAAGAACATAAGCTTGGTTTTTCTGACAGAGAAATAAATCATACATAGGCTTTAGAGTTTAACTATGTAACGTGTAATAAAGTCAAAAGACAGAACTTTTATCTGATTAAAGAGCTCAGTGAAACAGAAAACATTCAAAAAATAATCAAAACTCCAAAAACAACAACAAAAATGTTACCAAGTACTAGTATTTGTTCCAGTTTGTGAACTTCGCCACATGACTAAATTTACTTTTGCATACATACATGTGGAAAACATCTTATCTACAATTATGTTACATTTGTAGGTGAAAGTAGCATTAGCAATCTTGCCCAAGGACTCTTATTTGTATAGTGTTGTGTGATTGCCCAAAATGGGGACTTAACACCAGTCTGCCACATGGCGGTCAGCTGTGTAATGCACTACACTACACCAACAGCTAGATTATACATCTTTGGTATTGTAGAAAATGCACTGTTTCTATTATTCATTTATCAGCTCCACTGACAATATAGGTGAACTGTTTCTCTGTATACTTAATTAGCCTCCTTTCACTCTTCAATGGTCAGGACATCCACAGGACCACCACAAAGCAGGTCTTATTTGGGTGATGGATCATTCTCAGCAATGCAGCAACACTGATGTGGTCAGCAGAGCTGCTGATGATTTAAACACCTCAGTGTCACTACTAGAACGAAAATAGTACACCAAACAAAACTATCTAGTCAACAGCATCATGTGATCAAGGACTAGAGGAAGACCAACACAAACTGCAACAACTGATGAGCTACTGTCTATGACTTTACATCTACAAGGTTAACATATAGATGTATCTAATAGAGTGGACAGTGAGCTAACAGAGTTTAAAATCACCAGTAGCTCTGCTGTGTCTGATCCAATGGTACCTGCTCTCTGCTGGGGGCCCTGACAACTAAAGAACAAAGTGAACGGAGGCTAACAAAGTATACATAAACAGATGGACTACAGTCTGTAATTGTAGAACTACAAAGTGCACCTGTATGGTCAGTGGAGCTGATAAAATGGACGAGTGTAGATACAAGGTATATGTACCTAATGAAGATGCCAGTGAGTGTAGTTGAAACATGTATAGTATCTAACCTAATAGAAGACAGGTCCTGTAGGGCCAGGCGAATGAGGCGAGACATGGGTGTGAAGCCAGTGCCGGCAGCGAAGAGGTATAAATGAGTGACATCACGCAGGCTACGCAGTGTAAAGGGACCATCTGGACTGCTGATAGACAAAGAGGCACCTAAGATGGAACATTTAGGTTGGGTGAAATTACATGGTAGAGCATCAAAACATACAGAACATAAGTACTAAGTACTTATAAGCTAAGTACACAACGTTATTCACCCGAGACAGATACTAAAGAGAAATGAAACAGCACAGCTGACAGACATATTCTCAAAAAGTAATGCAAATTAAGAATTTTACATAATGTTCCCTGAAAAATCTAATATACTAACATTTCTCCTTAGGCCAAGCATAATCACTGTTATGTGTATAGTGTTTGTTTTTTGTGTTTGTTTTGCACTGCGTTTGAATTATGAAGCAAATGTTTCAAAAGTAGAGGAAGTCTATGTCACCTAAATCCTATTTTGTCTACTTTGACTTCTGTTACAAAACTAATGAACAGTATGCGGTGTCTTCATCATGAGTAAAGGGCAAAATTTCATCTCCTTTATCACAGATAAAAAGTAGCTCACCAATGTCAAGGCTGTCCAGATATGGCGTGAAGACTCCGTCAGTATAGACCTTAATCATTAGATAGATATCAGAGCTCATGATGTTGCTGGAGTCCTGCGGCATAAGCACCTCGTCTACTGGTGTATAAGGTTTTACAATATCGCTACCTGCTCAGAAGAAAAGTGTCAAGTTCAAAACTTGCCTTCAAGAATACATCACTGACATTGTATTAGAAATGCTCCATATGAAAGTTTGTCCTGCTGTAGGTAACAAAAGTTTGTGTGAGCCAAAGTTGCCATGTATGCTGTCATATCAAATAAATAAGCCGATCATCGACAGCCGGGATTTTGAGAGAGCCGAATTGGACATGGTCTCTCTTTAGATGGGCAACACGGCACACTCTCCCTAGCACTATAAACAATGTCGACTGACTCGGTTGTCTGCCTGGCAAACCATCAGAATTGGGGATTGCTAGGACTGGGAGTTCAGGAAAAAAGGAGCTTGACATCACTGGTATTGGAGGAGGCCTGTACTCATCTGCCTCCCTACCAAGAGAGTCAGAGACATTTTAAGTGATAGTGATAGGGAGAGTTGATAAAAGGAGTGGGTTAACTGGCCACTAAAATACACTGAGAGAAAATCAGGGGTAAAATGATCAAAAAATGAAAAATACAAATAAATAAATATGATATGAAAATGTTCACTGTAGTTTAGAATTTAATTCAAAAAGGTTGTCATATTTTATATTCATTACACATAAAATGATATTCCAAACCTTTTTTTTGTTTTAATGTTGGTCAGTATGGCTTATATCTCATGAAAATCAGAAATTGAGAATTTCAAGTTTGAGTACATTCAAGCAGTATTAACATTAAAACAAAAAAGGCTTGAAATATGTCATTTAATGAGCATAAAACATGACACTTTACCTTTTTGAATGAAATTATAAACACAAATTAATGAACAATTTTTTGATATTCTGTTTTTTGGAGATGCACTAGTACAGTATTGTTTAGATAACAGCTTTTCTCTCACTTAAAATGGTTTAAATGAGACATTACCTACCCTCAATGGAGGCTTTGAGGTAGACATGTCTCCCCACGGGGACATGCAGGTGTGTTCCAGGAGGTAGTCGGAAACAGAAGAGCTGAGTGTCATGCGTAACTTCTTTTTTTGAAACCAATACACAGTCTCTGTAGAACAACCCTGCATTCACACAACAAACTTCAGACATGCTGAAACTCCTGCTTCTACTGATCTGTACCCAGTGGTTGTAATTTGATTTATTTAGACACTGCGTACAACACAGGCAGTTCACTCACCTCGATCTTTACTCCGAATGAATGAATCATGGGATTCTAGGTGCTGGCCCACTTGTGACCACTTGGAACTGACCACTTTGCGCAGGCAAAACTGAACCTTTCCAATTGAAATGACTGTCTGAGCTACCACATCAGAGGACAGAAGAAAAAATGGCAGGAAATGTTATTCTGTTCTCACATACTGATCCTTCAGCAAATTAATTTGGACATCAGAATATTTACCATCAATAGACTTTTCTAAAATTGTGGTTTTTGAAGTGGACTACTTAACATGTACTAATTCTATGGCTTTGAGTCTGGGTTTTTTATCCAGTTGGTTAACTGAGCAAATGCAGCTTCAAGTCAAATAATATATGTTTTAATTCACCATATCTACACTGCCTTGGGATGAGATTTGCCTACTTGGGAGTTTGTAAGATTGATGAGACTGAAATGCACATTTAGCAAAGATAATGAATGTATATGTGACCCCGCCAGGGAAAACCAGGTCAAAGTCATTCTTTTTTTTTCAAAATTTGTGTTTTTCAAAACAACTTTTTTGTGAATTTAAGTTTTGTTTTTGTTCAAAATATGTAGTAGGATAAATATCTGAGACTATTATCTTTCATTTACAGCAATAATACAGAGTGGCTAAGTTTTGTCGCTAATGTGAGTGACATGATATTGACATGATATCTCAATAAGTTGCCCAGTGACTTTGGCCTGGCTTTCCCTGGTGGGGTGACGTATTTTCTCCTTTACTGGACAAAAATTTTTTTATTATCAAACTCATTATCATGTGATTAAAGACAAAAAAAAACCACTTACTGACAACATTTTGTTCTACTTCATGAGACAGACCTAATAAATAAAATGTATCAAATTAAAGTAGCAGCAGATGTATGTACACTATAGTTTAAGTGAAAGTGAATGATATCTTACTCCAGTGAAGCAGATATGACCAACTACCCAACAGTATTTCAACTCGTAGAACATTGCCTTGAAGGTCCACTACTGAACAGCCAGAGCTAGGAATCTGACAGGGACAGATCA
>BRDA01001196.1:0-18472 GCA_036984385.1 Crenuchus spilurus | reverse complement strand
ACATTGATCATTTTTGTTATTTTGTTCTTAATGCATTCCACTATGTAATAAATAAAGATTTTCAACTGGAATATTTTATTCATTGAGATCTAGGACGTGTTATTTTAGTGTTCCCTTTATTTTTTTGAGCAGTGTATTATATTGTACTGTGTTTGTAACATCTTAATTACAATCACCTGCTGACATCACATTTTTTAAACATCTTTGCTAATCCTAAATTGTCCCGTCCCAACTTTTTTTGGAATGTTCTGAGGCCTGAAATGTAACAATGGATGTATATTTACAAATGAACTGAAATTGACAAAACATGAACTGTCAACAATTAAATGAAAGATTGTTTTACATAACCCATACTGCATCAACTTTTTCTTATTTGGGACTGTAATTAGCAGAGGGTGAGACACTGTATAACTGGATAATTAATAACTGGCTTCAATCTTTTTTTGTTTTTTTACTATCAGAATTACCTTGGAGCTGTTTCAATGTCATGACTCACATGACAATCAAAGAAGAAAAGTATATTACATGGAGGAAATATATGCATGTTTCAATAAACGTAATTACACATTAGAAATACAAAACAATTTATAGTAAATTAATATCAGCCCCACATGTTGGTTATTGTCCTTGTTCAGTATCTGCCTAGAAAAAATACTGTCTGAACTGTAAAACTCTCTCACAGCATGATTAGTTTACAATAAAAACACTTAAAAAGATGGAAGAATCGGCCTGTATGTAGGCTAAGACCCATCTTGTCATGTTGTTAACTATTAAGCACTCATGGTTATGGGGCAATTTTCCCCTCACACAGCCAGCACCTTTAAAATGACTTTTAAAATATCCCAAACTGCATGTTGTGATGTTAAAAAGACAAACAGAGTATTTTGGCAAACTCTGTTGAATTGCACCCATAAAAGCCTGCAAACATCAGTTACACACAACAATTAATATAAAATTCCTTTTTAAAGCTCAGATCAAATGGCAGGTCTTACCCCGTGGAGTCAGATGGAGGAATGGACGGACAGACCTCCGACACTGGGGTGGTACCCTCTGATGACACTTCCTCCTGGGTAATGGGGTGATGCACCAAAAATTTGGATGCCAGTAATAAACTAAGAAGAGGAAAACCAAAAAATGTTAGCTTAATAGTGTGTATTTGTCAAGTGTGAAGTTTACTTGAAGGTGAAGAAGTAATGTCTTCATGATGTTAATTCACATTTTTAAAAGTACGAAACACTAATCTCTGTAGGTGAGAGGACTTGACAGACCCTCCTATATGAATCACCTCTTAAATTTTTGGGAGTCTTGGGCTGGTTTTGAATACTTTAAATAGCCTTTATATACACCACACTTAAAAATGTTTACCATGCCAATGTTTATCTTTAACACAGCATCAGCTATAAAGACCTGAACATATAATTACAAAAATGTAAAGAAAATTAAGCTAAACACAACTATTCAAAAAGCAGGTGTGATGTTCCTTTTTGTCCATTTTCAGGCAGTGTTGGCTGCATTGTGCCTGCTTTCTTGTGGGAATCTCACCACTTGATGAATTAATTTTTACTTGGTCCATCAACAAACAAAACCTAGCAGTTTCAAATCAGCAGTTTCAAAGTAAGTTGAAGGTAATTCCCAATGTGATCTAATGTCAAACTGGTGTGTTCAGTGATTCCAGATTGTTACACGAGTATTCCAGTAGTTTTCAATCTAAACCTAAAGGTTTTGCAAGATTGTAATTTTGAAATATATCATGAACTGAAAATATATTCACACTAAACTCATTTACCGGATCTTAGCATAGGATACGAGGCACAGGAAATATAGGAGAACAGGTCAAAATAAGTGTGAACAAACGTCAACATTTCCCATGAGCACTTACTCCAGCTGGTCGTAGTTGACACACATAAGAGGGACCTCAGTGCTGCAGCGCTGGTGGAACTTGTAGCCGCACGTCTGGCAGCGGAAACCCTGGAACAGCAGCTTCCGGCAGAAGTCACAGAAGGCCAACGTGAAGAACGTCTTCCTCACCTGGAAGCAGCATCCATGACAACAGTCAAAAGTCCAAATCTTGTACTTGGTACAAATAATATTAAGTCACTTAGAGGATAGACCCCACCCTAACATGCTGAAAACCACAAAGTAAACACTGCTATACTCATGGTGACCTGAATATATGCCCGAACAACCTGCCATAAATGCTGACATTTTCCCAGTATAACTTCCCCAATACGGACATCTGAGCTCTCATTCAGTTTAAATATTAACTCAATATATGTAAACATCTACTTCTGACTTCACAAACATACAAATATAAAGAATGATTCTCAGCATTGCTCTGTTGCTTTACATTTATTGAGCACAATATTTAATTTCAAGTCATACTCACAAAATTATGGGTTGTCAGGGGCACATTCTCTAAAACCTCCACATGAAGTTCCTCTCCCGTCAACCAGGAGATGTCTGTGTCCCAGCCAATGGGCTTTTTCTCTCTGATGAGGGAAGAGTCAATATCGATTCTTTGATTGACAACTTCCTGGATTTATTTAACTTGCATAAAGTTAGCAGGGATGGTAAACACTGGTTTTCATTGTTATTCATTACAAAACATTAAGTTGATGTTTAACTGGACCTACTTCAGTGAAACTATGAATAAAAATAACTTAACGGTATCTACAGAAAGCTTTACACTTGATTTTGGAGCACTGCTTTGAGGATTGGTTTGTATTCAGCAACAAGAACATCAGTAAAATCAGGTTGTGGGATGACCACCACTCCACCAATCCCAAAACTATTGGATGGAGCACTATCCTTCCCAAGAAAACAGTTCCACTGCTCTACAGCTCAATGCTGGGCAGTATTATGCCAAGGCCTGGCACGCATGTACACAATTGGTTCATGTTTATCTGCTCTAAAGAGTCCTATTCTATTGGCAGCACTTCTCTACAGGGACTAGACAAGCTGTGTGTACATCTGTGTCAGCAATGTGTGCAACTTAAAGTAGATTGCATTAGAAGGGGTGTCCACAAACATTTGGACACATTGTGTATTTTTTCTATACTGATTAGGTTAAATACCAACTCCCAGGTTTTCTCTTCAGCCCACTCAATGTTAACAGAAACTGCAGGTATGTTCTCAATTTCCCTGAACCCCTCCACCCCAAATTTGACACAATGTTTGTTTCTGGAGGACACTCGGGAGGTTTCACAGGCATCTGAGCCTTCATGTTCCCCCGAGGGCCTGCCAACAAGTGCTGCTTGTTGAGAACCACTACCCCAAGACGCTAAACAGTGTGCTATTTGCATTGGCTACCGCAGGCAAATGTGATGGCATGTGTGAAGTATAACTATGTAATTACCCATCCTGAATCCTGTAGACAGCACAGCATTCTGGAATCAGACCACGCATCATCAGAGCCTTCTTCAAGGAGTCCCTTACAGTCATCCCACTACGTGCTGGTACCTGAGACACACACAGAACAAATGCTTTACCTCACTGTGCTTTGTTCACGATGGCTTAACCAAGCTTTTTTGCATTTCAGCAGCCTTATTCTACTCCAACACAGCCAGACTACGAAACGCATCAACTTAAAAGTGGGTCACCTACATTAGCTCATTTTATGTGGACTCATTCTGCCCTACAACTCTACAAGTTCTTGCCTTCGCTGAATATTATCTGCCGATTAAAAACTGCCAAGGTATCCAGAAAGGGATATTTAGCAGAAGAGAGTTTGACATTAGAAACCACAGCCTCTTCAAAACTTCAGTTACTGTTCAAGGTTGTTCCCTTGTTCACAAAACAAAGTATGTTAAAGAAATGGTTCCCAATAATGGTCCTGGAGTATCCTGGGACACATTCAATCTCAGAACGTCTTACACCCTTTTGCAATGGTTTCCAGGCTGAATAGCATATTTCATCAAAACCGTGTGAAATGGTGCACAACAGACTTGGTGTTACCCAATCGGCAGCGATGTGTATACAAAGTCTGCTATATTAAACAGGTAGGGCACACAATTAACTTTCAGTTTTTGGCTTTGATATTCTCAACAGCATCAACAAATTTAACAACTGTCATATTTTGAACTATTAACCCTAGTACACTAACGTGAAAATTAGTAACACCATCACTAACGTTGGGTATAACACTGTATGACAAGATTTGGAACCCTTCTTTAATTTTACAACATACAGCATCACATAAAATAGGTACCATGGATGACCCTATAAAAAAATCAGAAACATTTTTGGAAATTCAGGTAATCCTTAACAGGTAATGTCCTAACAAAAAAAAACAATGCTGCTGGGAACTTGGTCTTTGGCCACCCATTCCCCTGGGTAGGTGAGCCCTGTCTGGTGAAGGCAGTCTTCCTGCATAGTAAATTCCACCCATAAAATGTTACTCTCTATCACTAACATCTGGTGAAAATCACCCGAACGCATGCCTCTTGAAAAAAACATAGATGGGAGGAGGGAATAAACCATACCATTAATGACATCAATGAGCGCCCTGAAGCTACCCAAAGCCCCATGCAACTCAGACAGCAGCAACACAATGAAAATTACATGACAAAAATTGTGTGGGTGAAAATCAGCCGTTCTAGGGTTAAACATATTAAAAGCCATTTCATTATGCTCTGAAAAATCTTCTAAAATAATGTCAAAAACAGCCTTCTCAGTTGCCATAACTGTAACTTACGTAACGAGTTTTCAAAGCACCACCAATTCCACTTAAACATTTTGCTACATTCTGTTAAGAATGAATGCAACTCTAACACCTGACTCATGTAATCAACAATGTTCCTTTCCTGATATAAAGTGTGTATGATACAGTGCTTTCGAATGGTTTTGGTTTTATTGGGAAACATGTTTCCTAACATGAACACCATGCAAATACCAACAGAAAATGTAACATTTCTCCAAGAATCCAAATCAGGAACCACTGAGCCAGCTGAATTATTTTCAGTAATAGTTGGAAGCTTAGCTGAGCAGGAGTCAACTGTAACTCACCACGGTCCTCTGTTTGTTGGGCAGAAAGACTCTGACAATGGGTTTCTGGGGCGAGCGTGGGTTGCCACGGACAGCATCTGTTGGGGTCTGCAGCACAGCCAGGGTATTGGGAGCGGCCTGAAGGCCCTGTGCTGCCCCTAGCTTCATCTCCAGTGGGCTGGGGGTGGGAGATGAGCAGAAGTCGGTGCCATTCCCGATGGCCTCCAGCAGCTGCTGCTCCCTCTGCTGCAAAGCGTCGAGCTTACTGGTGTACTCCTCATAGGCCTGGAAGGAGGAAGGAACAGGTCAGAACTGCACTCTGAAAACATTATCACATAATCCTGCATCTTCAAAATTGTACATTTATCAGAAAAGAATATCATCAAATATGATCATTTATTCCAAGTCACTTCTGGCCAGTTCTAAAAACCCAGGAGCAAGTTTCAAACAAATATTTTATTAGATTTATTGACAGCTACAATGCACTTCACTCAACCTACCCATTTAAACCTATTCAAAACATCCATTACATTGCAAAGTGTATATTAAGCAAAATTTTTGTGGGAAATATAAGACACTTCTTCATGGCCTCAAAAAATAAGTTTCATAGTATTTCTTTGAGCTAAAAAAAAAAGTATATTTTGGTCAGAATCTCTCTTTTAGCCCACAAATTGCTTTAGGTAGTAGCTGTTAAGTCTTTCTCGTGGTCACTTGCTGTAATATAAGCCATCGCTCTCACCACAGCGATAAGAAGTGATATTTTTTGCATATCTTGCCAACTCACCTCCAGGTATATGGATGGGGGGTTGTGTTCACCACCAAACTTGTCCAGAAGTGCCTCTATGTGCTCTTGAGTCAACTTAATCATCTGTTTGATATTCCATATCTGCAAAATTCAGAAACACAACACCACATACAACAGTTAGAACACTGGGATATAGGTGTTTTACTAACTTTATGCTACATTTCCCAAACAAAAAAACCATCATCATATGCCAGGTCATCTCCTGGCAGCAACTGTTCTATTTAGTATGGTCATGGGGAATTGGGGAGTGTCAGAAGTGCTTTCACTCCTGTGATTGATACAAACATAATCAGCATTCCAGTTTTGGTGTGGTTGTAATGGTCCCCCAATGTCAATGCTATGCCGAGTCTTCACCTTTCACACTGGTAGGTTATTCACATTCAGAGCATCTAGTATATACAACCTGGTCCCACCGATTCCCAGAGAAGGTTGTCTTTCTACAACCTATTAGGCAGTTACCCTCATGTAGTTTATTAGTTTGTCCATCCCATTCAGCTTGCCAAAAGTCATTATGGACTCTCCTCCAATGTGTAAAAGCTAACATTAATGCTAAACCTCTAGCCCTATCCAGACAAAACATGGCAACAGTGATTAGTTTCTTGCTGCGAGGACTTTCAGGCTCTTCAGCAATGTTAGCTGAGCTCTGACACTTGCGCCTGATGGGAAACCAGCAGAAACACTTTCAGATGTTGGTATGAAGGCAGACTGCTGTAACTGAAAAGTTCACATTAAAATATACACCAATTCTGAGCCCTCGAGTCAAGAGAAATGATGCTAAATATATTGCAAGTGAATAAAAACACTAAACTCAAACAAACCCTACATAAACTCTACATAAATGTAAGCTCTCTCAAAAAAAAGTTTATTGCCCACTCCATAACACTGCCAAATAATAAAGATTCTGCATTACATTCAGAATAAAAATGAACTCGGCGACTTTCCATTACAATGCCAGCTACTACACAAATGTCATCCTGCACGCTGAGCTGGTCATATGCTCCTACAAGCATTTGACATCATGTGAGACAAGGGTCAGAGGAGGAGAACATTGCTGAAAACAACAGCTAGCGTAAATTTGTTGAATATATTACAGTGCTTCACAAGTCAGAAGCCTTATTAGAACCTAAAAAACTGCTCATATCCCATTCCAACAGCTGTACAGTTCAAGTTGGTACTTGATTATAATCTACAGTGCAGATGAACTGGCTCTGTCAAATTAGGAGGTAAACACCCTCTGCAGTTAAAGGGTAACCACTCTGGCTTCACTCTGTAGTCTTGCCAGTGTAAACAAATGAATGATAAAGGCAACCCAGTGTTTGGGCTCAATTTGTTATGAACCCATCACTGGCAACATGCACTGCATGACAACAGGCCACATGAGCCTAATATGGTCAAAAAGCAGCAACATAACTATTGCAAAAGTAGTTGTGACCAAATCCATCTGTGATATTTGTTAATGTAGGAGTAGGCCTAGTGTCAAGCAGTTCCGTAGCATGTAAATACCACACTGTAGATAAAATACTTGGATAGATTCAAGCCAACCTGTCTATCTGAAGCCACAGATCAATGAACTAGCATCATGCTATATAGTTTATGCTATCTCCAGCTGTGTTTCTGATCAGTTTAGGGCTACCGATTATGGATACATTAAACAGGGAAGCTGATCAGCTCATTTGCTACTTTAGGCTTAGTTGCCCACACTGACAATTTAATCATTAATTTTAATTATTTATGACAATTGTCAGCTAAAATGTTCTAATCATGACAGTCCTAAGCAGATGCCATATGACTTCCAACATCAAGAGTCACAAACACTGACGCCTAATGTAGCGAATGCACAAAAACTCTGTAATGCCAAAGCAGGCCCTCACTCCAGCTTTGGCAATTTAGTCTGGCAGCTGCTTGGAGGAACACAAACCATTATGTAGCTTGCAAAAGCCCACACTGTGTTACTTTGCATTAACACTCCGCTAAAGGACAAAGTAAAAGATGGGACTGCAGCTGAGTGTGAAGAAGAGAAAAGTCAGGACGTGTAAAGAATGATGCTCAGCAGAACAAGGACAAAGGAAATGCAATCTTCAAATTGGTTTGTCTCTTCAAACAATGAAAGTCAAAAAGTGAAAGTGACACTGCGCTTGAACGTAGGAATTTTACCTCCGCGTTTAATCCATCTGTGAAGTGAAAGTCACATACACTAATGAACACAATCGGGGGCAGTGAGCACTTGGGCAGCCCTATCCAAAACAC
This sequence comes from Crenuchus spilurus, assembly GCA_036984385.1. NCBI lineage: Eukaryota > Metazoa > Chordata > Actinopteri > Characiformes > Crenuchidae > Crenuchus > Crenuchus spilurus. Next base: position 10,437 of record BRDA01001196.1, on the reverse strand, counting down.
CTAAAGTGCAGTTAGAGGTTAAGATGCCTTGCTCAAGGGCACTTCAGTCAGGACTTGTCGATGAGACTGAACCGGCGACTTTCAAGGCTGGTTCCTTAACCAAAATCCCATTACGGTCCCAAGTATTGAAATCCTGGTGAAGACTGAACCTGCAGTGGATCTTGCATTGCCACGACTGCAAATGAGCTTCTCTGTGGTTGTTTATGGATGTGAAAGCTGAAAATCAAAAAAGGACATAAAGAATGTTGATGTCTTTGAACATATTGGAAAATATGTCAGGGAGATCCTTGGATAGCAAAGAAAACAATGAGTCTGAATCAAATCCACAGCACTTATTGTTATAACACACTGGATCTGGCAGGCAGAGATGCTTGGTGGTTTGTTTCTACTATCATATTGTCCGTCTTCTCTGTGGTTCTTTATGGATGCGAAAGCTGAACAATATAAAGCAAAACATGAAGAATATTGATGCTTGTAAACTTGTTGGAGCCTTATGAGGAGCTTGGACAGCAAAGAAAACAAGTAAATGGATCCTCAACCAACAAAAGTTTCACTAGAATCCCAGATAACCAAAGTGAAGATTTTGGACACTTGCTCCAGTTCACTTAAAACAGTTATGCTGGAACATTTGAAGGTAAAAGAGGATCAGCAAGAAGATGGATGGATACAATCAGAGGAATCATGAATGACTGAAAGCTGAAGAACCAGAATATTGGATGTTCTGGATCCATATGGTCCACAGGAGTCCGAATGACTGGACAGCACCTTAGAAAATAATAACATGAACATTATACCACTGAGCTTTAATGCTAATTACAGTTCTGTCATGCTAGCTATAGGAATAACGGCTGATATTTAAGATTTTGGCCCAAAAAAATGACTGCTATAACTGTTGTGCATGTCTAGAAAGAGAAAGAGGTGATGCAGACGATGAACTAGTCAACAATTTAGCTTTCTAAAGCCTTAAGACGTTAATTATAATTAATAATTTCAGTGTACAGGTAGGAAGCTAACGTGGATGCTAACATGCTAACTTAGCCGAGCTCCAGCTGCAGTGAGCTGAGAAATAAAAGCCAAAAGGAATACAAACAGGCCCTGATTCGGGGCAAACTACAGGGGGGAAATGAAATAAATCAGCTAAATATCCGCAGTCACTCATCTGTGCACCCTGCGAGTGTAAATGCTGGGGTATTTGTCCGCTCACGACATAAAATTCAGCTTTTTGTGCATCATCCCCCCTCCCCTGCAATGCATCCCCACGATCCATATTAGAGCCGGTGTTTCCTGAAGACGTCCATCCAGCTCAGCACCTACTCTCCAGTCTCCCCTCAAAGCGCACTACCTCCTCGGGTATATCCTGCTGAGCCTCGGGGATCCCCCCGGAGCAGGTGGAGGTCAGTCCGGACCCCAGCTCCTCCAGCCCGGCCTCCCGCTCCGCTCCGCCGTCCATGGGGTCTCCGTTAAAGACGGGCGGTGGAGACTCGGCGCTGCTCAACGCCGCCATTTTAACACTGCGAGAAACTGAGTGGAAAATAATAGAGGAAAGACAGAGAGTAACGAGACAGGAGGGGGAGACAGATTCAAGAAACCTTTCAATAAATAAATAAACAAACGTGCTGGACTAAACGGGGAAAACGGAAATCAGGACGATTTTCCCACTAATGTGCTCCCGGTATTTATATTACAATAATTCCAAATTATCAGATTTTGAAAACTCCAATCCAGAATATCCAAACAACCTTCCCGGGATTTCGTTCCAACTGCTTTGCTTCTCTGATAATCTAAAACTGGAGGTTCAAGAACCCAGACAGATGGAACGAAATCATGGAGAGGATTTATTTATTTTTATGAATTGGGGTTTTAAACATCTACAAATTCTGAGATTATGTGAACATCGAATATTGTTAGAATTACCAAAATTATTACCCCTCCCTCTTTGTTAGCATGCTTGATAGTTATCCTAAAATAACTTTTAAAATAATCTTTTTTCTTTCATTTTAAAATCCTGTAAAATCCTGACAGTTCATAAAAAATAAACCTAATTTACCTTAGTTATTTTTTAGTTTAATAAGTTAAACGCTTTTACTCACATTTAGCAGGATAAAGATGTTCCACTAGGGGGTGCTATTAACACTCAGGTAGCTTTCTGTGTATCATTTATGTCCATTTCTTCAAATTAAGATTTTGACTGAACGTGGACATTCTGTAAATCACACTGCAGGAAGGTTTCGTCATCTTCGGTCTTAATAAGGATGTAAATTTTTATTTAATTTAATCAACACTGTTTGCAGTCAGTTTTATAGCCCAGTTACTGACTGAACCATAAAGTACATGCTGAGAGGACAGGTGGTCAGCTCGGCACCTACAGAGGATGGGTCAGTCTGCAGGAATAAAATGTAATGATATGCTGGATAAAACCAATCAAATATATTGTTCTCAGCCTGGTGCTTGTGTGGGATCAATGTACATATTAACCCTTATCCAATTTGTTTAGTGTTTCTATGAAAATAGTGCACCAACCAGCCAAGTGTCCTGTGAGCATCATTGAACGACTAGACACAATCTGTGCAGCAACAGATGAGCCACTGTCTCCGACTTTACATCTAAAAAGTGGACCAACAAGGTTAGTGTGTCTAATAGTGTGGACAGTGAGATAACAGTTCTCATCTCCAGCAGCTCTGCTGTGTCTGATCCACTCATACCAGTGCAACACACTAACACACCACCACCACATCAGGGTCACTGCAGTGCTGAGAATGATCCACCACCTGCTCTGCAGTGGTCATAATCATGGAAGAACAGGGTGAACAGAGGAAACAGATGAACTACAGTCTGTAATTGTAGATGTACAAAGTTCACCTGTATGCTCAGTGGAGCTCAAATGAACAATGGATGGAGATACACACACAAACAGCCAGGATAATGCATATATTTGCTGTTATAACATCAAATAAACTGCCCAAGACGTATGTATAAAAGTGAGTATTTAATTCACACTGAAATATCTTTTAACATCAACATGAATCATAATTCAGTTTTCTTCCTTTGCACATTACGTTGACTCTGCAGTAGTCAATATGAATGTCTCCCAATCCACATTCTTTTAGAAGAACTGATCTCCAACATGTCTGAAGCTTGTTCCCACAAAGTGGTCCATATGTACAGCATCTTCAGGTCTACTTCTTCTTTGTGGCTCTCTTTCCTTCTCCTTTCTTGGGCTTTCCTTTTCCACGCAGGTTCCTGACACGACGCATTTCCTCCTTGAAGTCCTGATGCTCGTCTCTACACCAAAATAAACACACATCAGTTCAGCCAGTACTGACTTTTTTTTTTATATTCCGTTTCCAATTTCATGTTTAACTCCATTAAGTTACACTGGTGGTGGAATCTGTACTGTAACTGGTCAGACCTCTCACTCTAAATGATTTTTAGACTCAGGCTATATTAGAAACACTAACAGATATTAATAAAGCCAATTAGTACCATTTTCACCTCTTTATCTTTCTACTCAGGTTGTGTACTGGAAAGGCATGTTAGGCTACTCATCGATATGTACTGCCTAAGACAACATTAAATGATTCAAGCACGTTCAATATAATATTTTCATAATTGTGACTTTACACCAGTAATTATACATTAATCATATTATCAGTGTGTTTGGACCTGACAGTGTGCCAACCCTTTGGAGTCAGTGGACCAGCCTTCAAAAACAAAAAACCGCATAAATACTTATACAACTCAGCGAGATTTTATCCTGGAAACAAAGCTAAACATACCCCAGAAACCTTAAAGGGTCTACTTTTCTAATACATATACACTGAATCAAATATTTTGGATTCTTGTGACAGTGCCACCTCACACTTTTTAAGCTTGTGAAATAAATACAATTTCTAAAAACTGTAACAACATGGTAATAGCATTGCAACATAGCAACATAGAATTGGTGGAATAGGGGCTGTGGAATGTGTGGAATGTGGACGTCAACATAGACATCTCACCTGAGTGTTTCACATCTCTCTCATGAATATTCAATGTAGGGTTAGTGGCTGAGGAAAACGGAGTGTCACCTCACATTAGTTAAGCTTTAGAAATAAAACCACATACAATTTCTAAAAGCTGTAATGACCAGTGTGTAGCCAACACCTCTGTTTATTCAGTTCTGAGCTCAAAAGTCTTGGCTAGAAATGTTTAGAGTGTTTTTTCACAATAAGTCAGCACATCTGAAAACAAAAATGTTTTTGGAAAGTCTAAGTTTAGAGCAGATTTAATCAGAATATAGATTTATGACACTCTTACTGTTTTGACACTTGCTGAGTTTGTGCGGAACAAAAGCCTGTGTGTGTTGACAGTTTTACTATGTATGTGATGGCTTTATTGTATTCATTGTTGATATAATATTGTAGAACCCTTTAGAGTACATTCCATTGTACTGAACCATAATATTTACATTATAGTGAAGTTAAGAAAACATGGTTCCATCTTTACAGTTTTACTTAAGATGAATTTGGATTGGATTAAATGTACATGATGTCCTGGTGTAATTCCTTCTTTTAAAGGAGCTCCTGTGTGTTATTCTTAAGTCCGGATCTGCCATGTCTGTGTTTTTCCCCCTCATCCTCTGAGAAGAATACAGGCTGAATTACTACTAGTTTTGTTAACTCTGAGTTTGGCTGAAAATTGTAGTCTTATCTGGATACAAATCTGTGATCTGTCATCAAAACAACTATTTTCGCTGCTGCTACTAGCTGTATTTAGGCCTAAAACCTTCAAGGAATCACACTGATGCCAGAGGGGAACGACAATTCTAGTAAGTGGTGCACGACGATCAATGAACCACAGTGGATCAGTTAACCTCTACAACACAAGATCAACAAGGAAACTGTCAGGGATCACCATTGAGCAAACACTCCAGACCTAGCGTGGTTATTCCCATTAGGAATGTAATTATAATACTATATGAATGTGCATAATTGTTTACATCTAAACCAACAGACAGAAGCTTTAAGGATAATCCATCCATTATCCACTTAATTTACATTTATAGCATTTGGCAGAGGCTCATATCTAGAGCAACGTACAACAGTACTTTGTTTCCATTAAGACAATTATCTAGTACAGACAGGTTAGAGTCCAAACAACTCTTCAGTTTAGACACTGTTAGAACTAAACCATTACAAACTGGTGGGTCAAGCCAAGCTGTACTAGATGCTCAAGACTTGACCATTGCCATTTATCCTGAACAGGGTTGTGGTTAGTCACCTAAACCCTTACCTGGCACAGGGCAGGGCATTACAGGGTATCCTAATTAAGCACAGGACATGGCGCCAATCCATCACTGGGTACACAAAAACACACAAGGTCAATTTAGCAGTAGCCAGTTCACCCGACCTCCATGTTTTTGGACTGTGAAAGGAAACCCAAGCAGACACGGGGAGAACATGGAAACTCCACCCAGATGGGGTCTCGAACCCAAGACGCCAGAGCCGAGAGGTGAGCGTGCTAACCACTAAGCCACCTTACCGCCCGTTTTAAGGATAATATGGAGAATAAATAAGTGTTACAGTAACCATGATCACTTTATTCAAGTTTGTAAAAATACTTCCCTGCTGTAGTTATTTTAATTTAGGAGTATCAACACAGAGGAGGTGTGTAAAAAGTGTAATTACAGGTTCCCCCCTGATAAACTAATCCAATCCCATTAGGGCTTTAGTGGTACTGTTGTGTAAAGGCTGGCAGCTCACCTGAAGAGCCCCATGAACCGAAGTCTCTGAGTCAGTGAATAGTAGATCTTGTGCTGCGGGTACCAGTCGTACACTTCTTTCCTCTGGGCCAGAGGAGGCTCTTTAAACAGCTGCACCACCTTCATGGACTTGGTGTCCGTTGTGCGCACCACATCTCCAAAGATCCGGGCACTGAGGCGCGCCATGCGCACAGCGTAGCTGGACAAATTAGCCATGACTACATGACACATACAAGACAATTCTGTTAGTTTACAAACAGCAGAAGTGTATAAACTGACAACAGAATATCATCACACTTCTCATTCGTGTCACCTGACAGCTATTGTACTTAGTGGTCATTGGGGTCATTAATACTATTTGCTCTGGGAAAGACAAAATGGCTTACCCTTCAGTGAAATCACAAAAAGAATCAGAAAAAATAGTTTGTAATGCAAGTATAATTCTATAATAAATTCATAATTATAAGTAATCAGCTATACGACTCATACAAAAAAGGCTCGGCAACTAGAGAAGCAACATTAGCTTCAATAAGACGCTAAACCATCTCACATGTGAAAACAAGAAGAGCAGCGCATGCGTCAGCGGACGTCTCTGATTGGCGAATCTACGACTGAGCAGGATTGCCAAGTCTTGAAAAATTCTCCATCTCAATATTTTTCAGAACCCCGTTTGTAGAAACGAATAACTTTTAATTTAAATTTTATTATTATTATTATTATTATTATTATTATTATTATTATTATTATTATTATTATTATTATTATTATTATTATTATTATTATTATTATTATTGATCTGGTCTTGTGAACGGAAGCTAACCAGTTCGATCCCCAGGCAGGTCATGACTGAAGTACCCTTGAGCAAGGCACCTAACCCCCAACTGATCCCAGGTGACATAGATAGGCTACTATGAGCATATGTTCTTACAGTGTGTGTGTTTCACTGCACGGATGGGTAAATGCGGAAGTCAAATTAAATTGTGTTCAATCACGTTGGCAAAAAGTTGAATCTAATCTATTATTATTATTAAATATCACCATGTAGACAACGATATAGAAGGGAATACCTATACAATTGTAAGCTATGATTTCCGTTTGTTTGTTTTCTTTTTTAATATGAATCTTCTCATTGCATGAACTCTACCTAAGACATATTTAACACAAGTTGTAGATGTGATGTAGTGAAAACAGCGCACCTGGCAACTCTTTTTATTTAATGTTGATACTTCCTTTAATTCTATATTTCAAATTTTTACCACGGTCCACACTTTCAATGTAACGTTAATGTTGCCTTAATATATGTTAATATATGAATGAAATAAAAAATATTGTGAAGAAGCGTGACAAGTAAAAGGTTTGGTCACTGCATTTTAATGTGAGCGTTAAGGACATGGCCAAAGATCATTGCATGTTGTAACAAGATGCGCTATTGTGCTAACGTCTCACAAATATGTAGCTTGTTGGCGTATTTGACTCATGACTGAAAATGTAGTCTTATGAGATGTTTATGATTATTTGTATGTAATATAAGTGAGATAAATATTCACTCTACTGCCCTTAATGTCTACTCAATTTCATAATTAGTGATAAGCAGGTCTACGCGTTGATCTCTTGATTTCAAAATATCTTTGGTGAAAACGGTACGTCTTCTTAGTGAGTCCGTGTACTTCAACAGGCATTGAAGACGGTTCCGCCATCAAATACGGATTAAATGATAGTAAATTTGCAAAGATTAGTAGAGAAGTGTTCACTGTTGGTTCAGTAGTTTTTCTACGTTCAACTCACTCTTAAAAAAACATAAAATAAATGTTGATATCCTATTACATCCTACAATTCCCTCATTATTATTCACTCGTCGTTTCTGCCATATAAATACTGTGTATACATGTTCTACATAAGTTCCACCACTGGTTGCTCGTCTGGAGCCCAGTTCACGAGCTAAATTAAGACAATTCAGACTGGTTTCCTACGAATCATGACACGTATGTCATGTGTTTGATTGTCCACTAGATGGGGATCTGCTCATGAACTCAAGATTTGCTTAAAATAAATAAATAATAAATCATTTGATAGACAGCTCTCTACATTAACATTAGAGTCACGTTTTCTTTCTCTTACAGAGGATGTATCTATTAACACAATTGTGAGAGCCCAAAAAAAGAAGGAAATAAAACACACCCAAGATAACACCCCCTCACATAGTGCAAGACAAATTGCTCTGGTCTATCTGCTGCATTTTCAGATTACATTGTCTGGCATCCCAAAGTGCTGCAAATAAGTTCCAGCCTTGCCTGCAATATAATTACAATCCAACTGTCAAGCTGTCATTCATACTGTCGTAGAGAAAATTACTGTTGCATAGTCAAAATTCAGTTTAAAGTGGCAAAATATAAACCGTCCAGGAGTCGAGAAAACTATTAAACAAGCTTTTATTGGCTCCCTGAAGGCACAGATTGTGAAAATACTCTTGACTTCCACATTAAACATCCTATATTTCTAATCTCCCTGAAACAAAGATATTCTATTAAACACTGTGCGGTCTCATTCTGACACTACGGTTCTTCTCAGAGTGTCCGTGAATAAAGTACTGCTTTAAAGTCAAGAGCAATCAATTTGTTCTCTCCTCTAGGAGAGGACAAAAGGGCAAACACATAATAATCACCACCATGACATTTTGTGCATTCATAATGTGAAAAATATCAACACGTCTGTGCTGCTTGCTTGGACATGGGTTAACTCTTGAGTGCTGTTCAGGTCTGTGGGACTCATTTACAAAGCCTGGGCCTGACTCTCATAGATGACACATGACCTGGTTTGTTGCATAAATAAGCGAGCACACTAGTCAGTTGTCGCAGAGTGTGAAATGATATTCATGGGTAAAGGATCTGACTGATGTCCAGAAGGGCATGATAACAGGGTACCGGGTGAAAGGTGGTATCATCTCAGAAACAACTAACTTGATGGGATGTTCTACAGTCGCTGTAGTGAAGGTGTACTGAGAATGGACTTCTTCTAAATTCAGGTCTCCCAACCACTGAGTAAACTCTCCAAACCTGTATTAGATAAGTGGTCATAGGCACCCGAGGGGTTGTCCGCATAGGGCACCAAACAGGCTAGGACCGCACCTGCTCATGAGTTGACTGACTAATCAAGCACAATAATATCATGGTTAACAAACTATTTGGTAGTAGTTTTGGCACTGTGGGCAGGTTTTAAGTCTTGCTGGAATAGGAAGTTGGCACACCAGTGCTTAATGTATCTGGCTGGCATGAAGAGGTAACATTAATATCAGTACATAATATTATATCTGATATATTGTGCGTCATATAATATAATTGTTAGTGACACATTTTTGAAACATAAAGTCACACAAATATTAATGAGCAAATAAAATGCATGTAAAATGTATGATATGACCAACTTTTTAGGAACTCTAGTCCTATAAGTTGTAAATGGATAAAATATCCATAATCCAAGCACTACAGTTAATAAAGGTAATTTATCATTAATCAAGAGCAGGTTTTAGGCAAAGGTTATGTACATTGTATATGTTTTATGTTTATCAACAGACATTAAATGCAATTTATGAGCAAAACCGAATAACATTAACTTTTTAAATTACTAAACATAATGAGGACTGCTTAAGAAACTGTTCAAGCAACTTTAAAACATTGGCCATCTGGAGCCGACTGACTTACTGCATTTAAAATAAGATGTGAAATTAAACTGAAATCAACTGTGCTATTACTCCCAACCACATGTTGACTCACAGATGTTACTTTTTTGTCCCAAACTCAACACATTTCACAACACATGACAGAAAACGGAGTAATAAAAAGTCTTTGTCAGACAAACAGACCTTAAGTCACACTGTAGACCACAGAAGAGAATTAGCACATTAACGTCCAGTGTGCTCCTAATACCCAACACACTGTCCTCATAATACCCAACACACTGTCCTCATAATACCCAACACACTGTCCTAAAAATACCAACATACTGTCCTCATAATACCCAACACACTGTCCTCATAATACCCAACACACTGTCCTAAAAATACCAACACACTGTCCTCATAATACCCAACACACTGTCCTCATAATACCCAACACACTGTCCTAAAAATACCTACACACTGTCCTCATAATACCCAACACACTGTCCTCATAATACCCAACACACTGTCCTCATAATATACAACACACTGTCCTCATAATACCCAACACACTGTCCTCATAATACCCAACACACTGTCCTAAAAATACCAACACACTGTCCTCATAATACCCAACACACTGTCCTCATAATACCCAACACACTGTCCTCATAATACCCAACACACTGTCCTCATAATACCCAACACACTGTCCTTATAATATCAACACACTATCCTCATAATGCCAACACACTGTCTTCAAAATGCCCAACACACTGTCCTAAAAATACCTAACACACTGTCCTCATAATACCCAACACACTGTTTTAATAATATCCAACACACTGTTCTCATAATGCCAACACACTGTCCTCATAATACCCAACACACTGTCCTCATAATACTCAACACACTGTCCTCATAATACTCAACACACTGTTTTAATAATATCCAACGCACTGTTCTCATAATACCCAACACACTGTCCTCATAATACTCAACACACTGTCCTCATAATACTCAACACACTGTCCTCATAATA